>PVIY010017813.1:0-48821 GCA_004026745.1 Myrmecophaga tridactyla
CCCTCCCCCTATTATTTACCTCTGCTGCTGCTGTGGTAGTGCTGATGGTTTCCTTTTGAACCTAGCTCATAGCATGAAGTAGCAGTTCTCCCCCTGTACCTTGGACTTAAACACTCTTTATACAAGCATCATATCTTTGAAGCAATTTTTCTTATGAGAACTCATTCATATTTCTAGTGTAAGTCAATGGGACACGTATTCTATACAACCCCTTTCAATCTTGTTCATCTTCAGTATGGTAATATTACTTCTAGACCCACTAGAGAATCACCTTTGCTCCTATCTATTCTCTTACATTGGAGTTCTACTTCATTAGCTAACGGTTCATCCATCTCTAGCTTCTATGTATCTCTAAGTCCCCTATATTCTGTATTATAAGCTTCTGATTATACCTTTATGTTGGTCATAAAAGTGGAATCTTACAGCCTCTGTCCTTTTGTGTCTGACTAATTTCACTCAACATTATGTTTTCAAGGTTCATCTATCTTATCATGTACTTCAGGATGTCATTTTGTTTTTCTGCTGCATAATATTCCATCATATGTATATACCACAGTTTGTTGATCCACTGGTCTGTTGATGGGCATTTGGTTTTTGTCCATCTTTTGGCAATTGCAATTAATGCTGCTGTGAACATCCATGTGCAAATGTCTGTTTGTGTCATTGCTTTCAGCTCTTCTGGTATATACCAAGTAGTACTATTGCTGGGTCATAGGGCAACTCAATATTTAGTTTCCTAAGGAACTGCCAAACAGTCTTCCATAGTGGCTGCACCATTATACATTCCCACCAGCAGTGCGTAAGTGTCCCAGTTTCTCCACATCCTCTCCAGCATTTATAGTTTCCTGTTTTTTTAATAGTAGCCATGTTGTGTTTCTTTTTATACTTTCAAATTCTTCTTTATGCTTACATATTATCTTCCTAATTTCCTTTATCTCTTTATGCATATTTTCCTTCATCTCTTTTACTGATTTAGGAGATTTGTTTGAATATTTTTGATTAGTTATTCTAACTTCAGAGTCTCCTCTGAAATTTTTATTTGTTGCCTTGAATGAGCTCTATTTCCTGTTTCTTAGTATGGCTTGTAACTTTTTGCTGCTATCTAAGCATCTGATTGTCTTGATGAGTTAACTCTGAAGGGCCGTTTCTCCCTCTTGTCTAGGATTTTATTTTTGTTTGACTTTGTGTTGAGGCTCTTCTTTAATGCAATTAATTCATCCATCTCTAGCTTCGATGTCTCTCTAAGTCCCCTATATTCTATATTATAAGCTTCTGATTATACCTTATGCCTTTAGAATAGCCCTTGTTTAACAGTTCAGATTTTCTCAGCCTTTCTTTATCTGATTCTTTCCCTGGATATGAAGTTAGATTTTTAACATTGTAAAATTTTTTTGCAATTATTTCACCTCCAGGAGAAAGTGTCCCTTCCTCTATTCCTTCTCCAGGAGTCTTTTCTCTTTGTTTTGCAGACTTTTCTCCCCAGCTCCTATGATTTGTTTAAATTGTCTCCCTCAGTCAGTGCTGTTTTCCTTACACTTTTCTTTTCTGTGACTTGTCTTTTCTTACAGCAGTTCAGTTTAAACCCCTTTTTAATGTTTTCTGTGAGGCATTTCTGCCTCTGGTTTCTTCTCCATTAACAAGGAAGCCAGATGGTGTCAATCTAGAAAAGTGGGTCACTTCAGAAATGTCCATTTTGTATTAATGGTCTAGCCAATCAAAACTGGATTGAGTGAAGGCACAAAATTTTTTACAAGTCTTTCTATCATGTGCATTTCTTTTACTCTCCTGGATAAAAGAGGGTAAAATAACACTTTTGTATGCAGAACTCTGTAGCAGCTGATGTTCTACCCTGGTCTCTGAAGACTTAGGTCCCTGTGCTTGGATATACATGGAGTTCTAACTCACTATTCTGAGTCTACTGTCTCAGTCTATGGTGGGAGGGAGCTGGGCAATGCTCCCTCTGTGATTCCCAAGCTAGTGGGACTAAGTGAAGAGGAGAGGAATGGGGACTGACTGGAATCCAGAATAGAATTCTCCTAACTGAGATTTTTTTGTTTCTTTGATTCAGCCTACGGGGAGTCATTCTGTAGTCTCTACCATCCCCCAGAGTTCTAAGCAAGTGGAATTTTTCCTTTTACTCACTAAATCTCTTGGGTGGCTTTTACAAGGATGTCTTACATTGACATGTGGATGACATCTTCCACAGCACCATAAATTGGATTTAGAGTATATAGAGCCACCTGGAGAACAGCCTCCCAGCCCTGAAAAGTATTGCTACCCATTTAGCATCATAATTGAGTCTTCAAAAGATTATTCCACCATTTTCTCAATCCAGATGCTCTAGATGATGGGGAACATGGTTAGGCCTGTGAATTCCATGAGCATGGGCCCACTGTTGTACCTTGTTTGTTGTGAGTTAGTAAATTCCTGAATTTTTGTTGGATTTATTTCCTATCCTCTGACATTTAAATGATTTACCAATACTCTAGAATAGTAACTACTTCTTTCTCACTAGATCCAATCAGCATAATATCATCAGTGTCATGAAGTATTGTAATGTACTAGTTGTAATGGACCACAAAAGTAATGGATTAGTACAGACTACATTATGACATAGGCTTGGAGAATTGGTGTACCCATGAGGTAGGACAATGAAGGCATATTTCTGGTCTTGCCAGGTGACAGCAAACAGGTTCTTGTGTAGTTTGTTAATAGATATTGAGGAAAAAGCATTTTCCAGATCAATAATTGCATACTACATACCAGAGATGTGCTGATTTTCTTAAGCAATGATGCCAAATCTGGAGCAGTAGCTGTAATTGGAATCACCAACTGGTTAAGTTTACAAAAATCCACTGTTATCCTCCAAGATCCATATGTTTTCTGCACAGGCCAAATAGGAGAGTTGAATGGGGATGTGGTGGGAATCATACCCCTGCATCTTTTAAGACCTTAATGGTGACACTAATCTCTAAAATCCCTCCAGTATTGTGGTGTTATTTCTAGTTTACTATTTTGCTAGGTAGAGGAAAATCTAGATTGGAAAGGCCAAACCTGCTTGACCTTTCCTGACATTATAGCCCTCACTCCATAGGTCAAGAACCCAATGTGGGGATTATGACAGTTGCTGAGTATATTTATTCCAATTACGCATTCCAGAACTGGGCAAATAATCACAGAATGTGTTTGGGGACCCATCAGACCCACTGTTGGATGGACTTAAGCTAAAGCTCTATTGATTTCTTGACCTCCATAGCCCCTACTTTGGCCAAACACTAGCTCTGAACTGACACCAATTCGGTGACATCTTGGGTCTCCTAGAATTACTGTCAGTTCAGAGACAGTGTTAAGTAATTCCTGAAATATCCTAATTTTCTTTTCCCCAATGCAAAATCACCCTTGTAAAAGACTATATGTCCCTTTGAGGAAATTTTAACAATATAAAATTTTGGTTATAAGCAGATTCCTTCCCCAAGGGAACATGGCCTTCCTACCATTCAAAGGGTTCTGGGTCCATAAACTGTCTCAAATATGAGAATCAATTGAGGGGGTATGATGCTCTGTTTTATGATTTAGGTTAGACTTTTTTTTGCTCGATCTAGAACACTTCTGCTTATACAGCTCAAGTAAGAATTTGGTAGACTACTCATTATATCACTTCTTGGTAACCTATGATCAACTAGGCAATGCCATCAGTCTCTGCATGTCAGACAATCCTTATTACTGCTTAGACTCTGCTGTCCAATATGGTCATCATACTCCCCTTTCTTTTGGCGATTAAGTTAATTCACTTGGCTCCTGCCAACCTGGAATCTGATCATTCTCTTTGCATTTATAGCAGTTCCCACCATAACATCTGACCTACAAAGAAGAACCATCACATAACTCTTTGGGGATGATAGGGCTCCTCTCACAAATTTATTTCTCACAGTCATGGTGAAAGGTATGTCCTATGGACATCCCCAAGGTGGGTAAATGGGTCTACATGATAAATCCACTCAATGTTCCTATCTCTCTAAGTCTTTGGATACTTTCTTTTACATTTTATCAAGGCAGTTTTGTCCTTTCAGTTTCATTTAATGTAAGCTACCTTTTGATCCATGCTTCAGGCAACCAAGTGAACAATCTGTGAGAGCCCTTTCTAATCCCCTGAGCTGCAACATCTTTTGGGGCCTGTTGGGATTTCAGTCTAATTATAGGTGTGGAAGATAAGAGGGTTGGTGGGGGTTGGTTATGAAGGGAATTGGCAGTGTCTTGCAAATCAATAACCTCAAAACTTTCTATTGCAATCTCATCTGATGAGACAGGGCGTCATGTGGGGTGCCTGATTCCTCAGGGAGAAAATCACAGGTTTATTGGTAAAAACAGGGTTAATCTTCTAAGATGGTGTTGGGAAGACTGCTTTCTCAAATCAAGCTGTTGCAGGTTTATCTGGAAAAAAGGACTCAACAGAGTTTAGGGGTTCAATGTCTCTACTATATCATAATCAGCCCAGTTTCTCCATTCTGATTTTCAGCATCCTATTCCTGCAAAGTTGGGAATTCAATTTGCATTATAGTTCATCTACTCACAGGATGAGACCCTACATTTAGTTTTCAGAAATCTCAAGTCTTTACAAGAAATGAGGGTTTCTTTCAGGGCACACAAAAAAACTTTCATGTCAGTCAGGTTGAAATTGAGTTGGGAGTTTCACACACCGAGTTCATCCCTTTCTTTAACAACTTTGTCTAGAAGCCAACTTCATTATAAATTTTAACTTGGCAAAAATATCCTAAGGTTTCAAATACATTGTCACCCAGTCTTGACTTTTATAAGTGCTTGAGTAGGCATATCCAATGGTGATATTTTGCATATCTCCCTTGCCAAATCACTTTATGGGCTATCAATACCAACTTGATCATTGGAAATTAGAGTCAATAGTGCCTTTAAATCTAATTATGTGAGAGAAACATTTCTAAACACCCAGAATCTATTCCAAAATCTCACCCTTAAGTTTCTGTTTCTCAAGAACAATTCTTGGTACCAAACTCTGTTTTATTCAGGTTTCTCCAGAGAAATAAATCCACATGATACATAGATACACACAAATACATGCATACACAAATATACATACACACATACATATATATGTACACCTGCATATATAATGTATGTATGCATGTATTTTGAGAGATTTATTATGAAGAATTAGCTCATGTCATCATGGGGGATATGAAGTCCCAATTCTGCAGGGCAGGTTGCAAGCTGAATAAACGTGATTCTGAAGAATAACAAGTCCATATTCCAGGGGGAGTTGGTTAACTGAAGGTGAGGTGAGAATTTCTGATCTCTAAAATAACTCAGTTCTGACTTTTAAGACCACCAATTGATTGAATGGGGAGTCTCCCCACATTGCTGAAGATAATCTCCTTTGTTGATTGCAGATGCAATCAACATATGCAATCAACTGATAATAGATGCAAATCCATCTATGAAATATCTTCACAGTAACAATTAGGCCAGTGTTTGCATAGCTAAACAAATGGAAACCATTACTTAGAAAGTTGACCCATGAAATTGAAATAATATTAAATTTTAATAAAACCACAATGCATCTATCTATAGTGCTTAATTTTAAAACTACATCCAAATATAGCATCGAATTTGATCCTTCACAATAACTGTACAACATAAGCCTAAGAGTCCCCATTTTATAGATAAGAAACCTGAAGCTCAGACAGTTATAATGACTGGATCAAGGTTTCATTTGAGCTAGTAAGTTGTGGTCCCATACTGGAGTCTGACTTCTGTGATATGTTTACGGTATATTTTACCCACTGGGAGCCACAGTGAAATTGGAAAAGCTGGATTATCAGCATAGCTGAAACCTTCCCAAACCACTACTACCTCTTCTTGGCTTAGCCTTCTTAATTTAGATACATAGACTGATGTCCTGGTCACAGAGTTAGCTACAGTGTACATAGCAGATACAATGGGGATATTGGTGATGGTGGTGGTTAGGAGATTTTCTTCATATTGGATAGACTTTGGCAGCTTTAGACTCCTTTTGCAAAAGGATTTGAAACTCCACCCAACAGAAAGCACTTCTTATCCTGAATTTTCCCCATAGGAGGCCTATGTGACTTCTCAGGATAAAATCCGATTGGTGGGTGAGCTGGTGACCATCTTCGGGGCTGTGATCATCCTCCTTCTAGAGGTGAGGTGTGGGGGGTATCCAACATGAGACCATCACTGGTGGGCCCAGCCTGAACTCAGTCTCCATGGTCTGTTTGTGTTACTGGCTCTTCCCAGATCCCAGATATCTATAGGGTCGGTGCCACTTGCTATTTTGGACAGACAGTACTCGGGGGTCCATTCCATGTGATCATGTGAGTATTCCCCTCCTCCCAGCCCCTGCTTTTGCTCATGAAAATTATTCAATTACTCCAGTTCATTGTCTGAGATCTGGACTTTAGTTGATCCTCACTTTTGTGGATTTCTCTGAGGGACTTCTATGTGTGACTTTATGTGTGTTTTAGGTATAAAGACCAAGTCTGAGTGTATGGATGCCATCTAAGTCATGGCATTGCTATTAGAAACCTAGAATAATTTTAGCCCTCCTCTCACTCCCCCTTCTTACTCCCCCCAGCATCACCTATGCTTGCCTGGTACTGGTGATTATGATAATGCGACTCACTAACATCACTGGGGAGGTGGTACCCATGTCCTTTGCCCTGGTGCTGGGCTGGTGCAGTGTCATGTACTTTGCTCGAGGATTCCAGATGTTGGGCCCCTTCACTATCATGATCCAGAAGGTCAGTGTCTTCTCCTAAGCTTCCTCTGACTCCAGCCACAAATAGAGGGATAGGGTTAGGGGCAATATGGTAAATCCTGCTTAATGTGGATCTGGTGGAACTAGAGGTCTTTCTGGTCTGTCAGAGATAGCTGCTTATGGACGGATGGAAAGATGAATCATCCCACAGTTCTCCTTCTCTGTTTCTTGTAGATGATTTTTGGAGATTTGATGCGTTTCTGCTGGTTGATGGCTGTGGTTATACTGGGCTTTGCCTCAGGTAAGAATGCAACTCTCAGTTCTGCTTAGTCATAAGATCCAGTTCTCCAGAGAGCTCACTCCTGCTCTCAGTTCTTGTTTGTACTCTTTCTCACTTTTTATTTCTCCTGGAAGAAAGTGAGTCAAAGAGCACACTCAAATTCATAAGATCAGAGACCCTCAGACTCACCTAGAAGGTAGACCCTGTGTTCTAAATTTCTGGGCCCATTACACCTCACATAGTCTAACCACCCTGGAAGGTCTTTCAAAGAGAGAGACAAAAGCCTTTAGAAAGGGATGTTAAACAAGAAATACTGGTCAACTGTGGATCTTAAAGAACTATGTGGGAAAACAGAAGCAGAGGAATTTTTATCTACCATATTTATAATTCTAAAGGGGGAAAAACATTTAATAAAAGGTAATGTGCTTTATTTCCAAATGCATTTTTTAAATTTGAGAGAAAATGAAAGAATTAGAAAAAAAAGGCAAAGAAAAAGAGTTCAAAGAATGGGGAAGGAAAACAGAAAAAGAAGAGTTGTGAAGAGAGGTGAGTAGAACAAAGATAAAGAGATAATCAGCCAAGATATAGTGGGAACACAAGAAAAAAATAGGCTGATGAAGAACCAGAGGGTGGTATAGGGAATGGAATGAGTAGATGAGAGTTCTTAGGGAGAGGTATAAAGCAGAAGGGCCAGATATGAAGAGAGAAAGGCCAGCAGCTCTAATACAGTAACCAATATCTGCCTCTAATCATCCATTAGACATAGGGATTGTCTTAGGTCATCTTTGAAGAACCCCCCAAATCTAATAGAGCATGAATCAGTACAGACAATGTTGTTCTTGTCCTCAGGAATTTTCCTGTTAATGGGGTTACTCACAAAACAGCAGATAGAAAAAGTACACCAAGATCTGAAATAGAAAGGGTAAAACTGTACTAGGTTTTGCTATTTGGAGAACTCTACTCCCCTGAGCCATCGTCTACCCTTTTTTTCCACCCCCAAGCCCCTAAGCTCCTAGAATACCTTGTTTATATTTTAATTCCACATACAGGAAGGAGTCTTTAACATTTCTAATGCTTTATAAGATTCCAGAATATGCAGTTCTCTCCAGTATGCTACATTGCTGAACAGGGACAACTTTTTCATGAGGTCCAGGACCACCCAGGAAATCTCAGGGTAATCAAAGTTGTCTAGAGACCTTTGAGATAAAAAGGTGCCCTTCTTTCAGCATTTTCATGCACTCAGTCCTTCAAAATTGTTGAAGATTCCATGAATCCTTGAAATAACTTGTGCTTTAAATATTTGGTTTTCTAAAATGTAATTTTAAGTGACTTATTTAATATTTATATGTTTTGCCAGATGGCTGAGTATCACTATTACCCAGGGTACTGGACTAGTTATAGAACATCTCAGGGTTAGCCAGTTCCAGAGGTAAAATGTGCTTCAAATGTACACATTCACACATCTACTTTAATGAGTATGTAAATGTGCGTACATGCATATAAGTACATGGACATGCATATATCAGAGGTAAAATGAAGGTTGACCAGGCCCATGCTTATTCATGATAACACCCTGTTTTATCTCTATTCCTTCTCTCTGGGTGGAGCAGCATTCTATATCATTTTCCAGACAGAGGACCCAATGAATCTGGGGCAATTCTATGACTACCCCATGGCATTGTTTAGCACCTTCGAACTTTTCCTCACTGTCATTGATGGGCCCGCTAACTACGACGTGAACTTGCCCTTCATGTTTGGAGTGGTCTACTTTGCTTTTGTCATCATTGCCACGCTGCTATTGCTCAACCTGTTCATTGCCATGATGGGTGACACACACTGGCGTGTGGCCAATGAGAGGGACGAGCTCTGGAGGGCCCAGGTGAGTTTTTCAATATTAGTTTTGCTAAGGGTCAGAGCATAGAGAAAAATCAAAGTAGGATATGTTATGGCAAAACACTCTGAGAAGAGAAATAAACCACTCAGTGGTGTTGTTACTTCAACAGATGTTTATATAAACTTGAGGTACATGAGGATAGATAAAGGGGTCTTTATCAAAGAGTGTAAAATGGTAAGATAGGGACAAGAAGAGGAGATCTTTATCATGTGGAAAAGTAGACCCAAAAGTCACCCTTCATTCCAGTTGGAGCTAAAATAAATCTCATTCTCATTTATTGTTGTTTTTAATTTGGGCCTTATCTTTAAACCACTGTTTCTCTAAGATCTTTTCTTTGTATTGTCATAGATTAATAAAATATTAAATTTCTGAAGTATTTGGTACTAAAACAATTTTTTTGGGAGTCCAGGTAAATTTTAAAAATTAAAAGAAAAAAATTGAAATTCTTTTTCATCAACCTGTACAGCTGCTATTTTTACTACTTGGTGAATGTGAAGTGAAAATCCAACCCTCAAGGGTTTCTTTGTATTTTCATTGCTTTTCTTTTAGAGAAGATAGAAACCACTCTGTGTACTGTGGAAAAATTATTGTAAAAATACCATCACCAATGACAGTCTTGAGTTCACTAACATAGTGAGCTTCTAAAAGAAGGGGTATTGA
The DNA here is from genome assembly GCA_004026745.1 of Myrmecophaga tridactyla. Classification (NCBI taxonomy): domain Eukaryota; kingdom Metazoa; phylum Chordata; class Mammalia; order Pilosa; family Myrmecophagidae; genus Myrmecophaga; species Myrmecophaga tridactyla. The sequence continues at coordinate 9,586 of PVIY010017813.1, forward strand.
TAGAGAAGCATACTTGCAGACCAGGTGTTTGTTTATACTTTTTCATGTGCCTAGGCTCTGATTCAGGTGATATGCACAAATTGAAAATACAAGCTCTCAGGGGCACATATTACTTTAAATGCACAATAAAACTTGCTGCCAGAACCAGATGTACTGAAAAAAGAAAACAAAACCACCTCCTTTCTATTGCCATTAGTGCAAAATTTTCTGTTCTAACAAGTTTGTATTTTATTTTGCATTGCCACACATCAGCTTATTTTAAAAACTCTACCCCTTTGGTAATAATGACTCACTACAAGTAGGTATTACAATTTGGTATTTGTGTGCTCTAATTCTAAGTGTTCTTTTATTGAAGGTCTTGTAAAGCAGTTAAGGCAAATGTAAAGACAGTTTTTGAGATATGTTGTAAAATAATAAAAAGTAAAAATTAGAATTGAAAAAAAATTGCATTGGAAGGGAATTTACTGGTCTTCTAGTTGAGGGGCCTACCCAACATGATCACCCTTTATTGGTCAGAGGGTCTTTCAACATCTTCTTAAATAATCTTTAGGAATTTTTAATCTCATGGGTATACATAAGGGCTGGGAAGAGAGGAGATTTTCTATATTTTGAAAGTTTTCCTTATTAGAAATTTCCATGTTGCATTAACTGAAACATATCTTATAATTCCTCTATTTGGATCCCATCTTTTTCTAGGGTATAATATAAAACATACTTTTCCATATGAGCAGCATTCTGATATTTGAATGCAGACATTGTTTTTCCCCGTAGACTTTTCGTTCATTTAACAAATAATTAGTTAGAATCTTCAATGTGTTGAGAAATGTCTAGGATCTGGGGGTACAAGTGTGAATACAACAGATGCAATCTCTGCCTTCATGTAGTTTGCAGTCTAGTTGAGAAGACAGACATTAAAAATGTAACTTCACAGATAGCTAGCTATACAATTATAGTTTAGCAGAGAGTGCCGTTGAGAAGTATAAGGTTCAAAGAAAGGATGTAATACAGAAATCTGACAGGAAAGTTAGGAACAGCTTTTCTTAGGAAATTGCATTTAAGATAAGATTATAAAAATATATAAAAAGAAAGTATTTAAGAGAAATTGCGAAAAGAGATTGAGAATGGGATTTGTATCAGTTAGGAATCTTGGCTCCAGAGACAGAAAACCAACCTCAGACTTTATATAAAAAAGGTGAGGGTGAGGTGGATGTGTTGGTCCTCACAAATATAAAGTATAGAGGATTAAACTAGCTTTAGGTATATCCGACCAGTGCCCAAATGTCTGTCTCACACAGTACATTAGTTTCTCTGTTCTGCTCTCTTCTGTTGTGACTTTCTTACTAGGGCATGCTCTCCTAACATTGTGGTGAGATAACTTACAGAAACCCCAAACTCCCAAGAGAATGAGCAGGTGCAGTGCATTCCACAATTCTAAGGGCATCATTTATGTTGGATTGTATAATTCCTAATTCTAGGCAATAGTGTACTCTTTATAAGAGTAGCTTTTCCCCAGTGAGCTCCAGCTAAATTATAGCTCACTGGACAAGTAACAAACCTATTCTTGAACCAAAGCTTATGGCCAAAGACTGGATAATGTGGAGGTGTTGGGGGTGGGTGGGGTAGGGTTGGGGAATTAAAGTGCACTAATTAACCAGGACTGTGTGCAGTCCAGTTTACTCTAACCAATAGACTGAGAATGGTGAAGGAAGGATTCCTTAAATGAAAGATGGTATCTGTTACTGAAGAAAGTGGAGGGCTGAATGATGGGACAAGAAGAAACAATAAAAACCATTTTAAAGGAAAGAAGAAGACGAGCTACCCAGGGAAAAGGAAGAGAATGATTGAAAGTCTTGAGTGGGGTTAGTGCAACTAAGAAACCAAGAGGAGGCCAGTGTGGAGTACTAAGAAAGATGGGGAGTGAAAGAACATGAGACTGGAGATTTAGGCTGTTGCAGGATTTCTGGCTCTTTCAATTAATAATACTTCCTGGCCCCAGCCCTTCCTTAGTGCAGCCTTTTGTTCCTGCTCTAATAGATTATCACCCTTTTAAACTATAATTGTCCCTGATATGATTGGTATAATGTAGTACAAAGAGTGGTCATGTCTTCCCTTACTTTGAACATTATACTATTAATGTCCTTAAATGGAGTCAGGTCTTTTAACAAATATACAGTTGGTCCTTATTCTGATCAACTAGAATGCCTATTTTTTTTTCACATGACTGACTTAGCTAAGTTCCTTTACCCTTTTCCTGTGGTACTTCAGCCTTAAGGATAAGTGAAGGTTTTATTTTTGTTTTCCTTGAATTTCATGTTATTCATTTTAGACCAGTATTCTAGCCTGGTGAGATCATTTTTATATTGCTTCTGTCACCTCATACATTTATTATATTTAATAAGCTTATCTTCTATGCTTCACTTAAGTAATTAATGAGGGCTGAGTGACATGCCACTACAAAATTCTCTCCCATGTTCCCACAGTCATGTAGCAACTGTTTTTCTCTCTTAAGATATGGGTATTTAATTGTCTGCCAACTGCCCAAACATTACATCATCATTTTAATCCCAGTACCATAGAGACTGTTTAATAATTTCATTTAAACAACATAGTCAGTTATGGCTTCCCTCTGAAAAAAGGAAATGAGGTTAGTTTGGAGTGACTCATTTCCCATGAAACTGAAAAATACAGTAGGGATCACTGTTTTACCAGAAACACTCATAAACTGTATCTCTCCTTTTCTGATAAGTGATATGTAAAGCCAGACAGACTAGGGCAGGGATAAATCACTGTCCTCGCCACCGACCTTTGGCATCCTCATCTCACCATTTTTGTTTGTTGTGTTTTGAATAATAAACATTTTCAGAGTGGTTTAGACTTACAGAAAAATTGCATAGCAAGTTCAAAGGGTTCCCTATAACCCCCACCCCTTATTTTTAGAGTTCACTGTTCATATACACATTTCTAAAAAGGTTTTGGCAAATATGTAATCTCATTTATCCATTATTACAGTCTTTTACAAAATAATGTCCCAAAATATCTGCTTTGTGCTCCACTTATTCATTCTTTCCCCATCCCACACCTAACCCATGACAACCAGTGACCTTTTGGCTATCTCTAAAATTTTGCTTTTCCAAAATGTCATATGGTTGGAATCATACATATGTAGACTTTTCATATTGGTTTCTTTCACTTACCATGTTCTTACATGTCTTTTCATGGATTGATTGCTCATTTCTTTTTTATTGTTGAATAATATTCCATTGAATGGATGTGCCAGTTTGTTTATCCATTCATCTATAGAAAAGTATCGTGGTTGCTTCCTATTTTGAGCAAATATGAATGAAGCTGCTATAAACATTTGTATCAAAGTTTTTGTAGGGATAATAGTTTTCAACTCCTTTGGTTAAACAAATAGGAGTACAATTGCTAAATCAAACAAAAAGCCTAGGTTTAGCTTTGTATGAAACTGCCAAACTGTCTTCCAAAGTAGCTGTATCATTTTGCAATCCCACCAGCAATAAATGAGGGCTCCTGTTGCTCCACATCCTAGCCAGCATCTGGGGTATTGATGTTTTCGATTTTAACCATTTTGATAGGTGTGTAGTGATATGTCATTATTGTTTTAATTTGAAATTCCCCAATGAGATATGATGTTGAATGTCTTTTCATTTATTTGCCACCCATTATGTCTTTTTCATGTGTGAGATGTCTGTTCAGCTCTCTTGCCCATTTGTTTTACATTGTTTTGTTTTCTTTTGTTGTGTTTTACTTATTGAATTTTATGAGTTCTTTGTATATTTTGGATACAGGTCCTTTGTCAGATATGTATTTTGCAAATAATTTCTCCCACTCTGTGCCTTGTCTTTTCATTTTCTTCATCACAGGTTCTTTTTAGTTCCCTCAATTTGTGGCCTCACGGTCTCTGAAACTCATGACTCAGGTTTTTCTCTGCCTTTTACCTCCCTCCAGGTCGTGGCCACCACGGTGATGTTGGAGCGGAAGCTGCCTCGCTGCTTGTGGCCTCGATCTGGGATCTGTGGGCGCGAGTACGGACTGGGGAACCGCTGGTACCTGCGGTGAGTGACAGTATGTATGTACATGTGAATTTCAGACGTGTGAGAGGCAATGCTCACGGCGGTGGGGAGATCTAGGCCTGGGCTTTCTTACCAAATTCACATTTGTTACCCTTTTCTCCTTTATTGAGCTTCCAAGTTGGACCCAAAAGAATGATGCCCACCTTATAAGGGAGACTACAGCAGCCTGTTTCAGGGAAGGGGATGGAGCAGTTGTGGAGGGATGAAAAATGCTGATAGTAATGTCAGGCTATGTGTAGATCAGGGCAGTAATTTGTGAAGTCTTACATGTATGCGTCCTAACTTGAATATGTGCATAGGCTACCCAACTTGTTTCAGCCTTGTTCCTACCTGATCCCCATTTCTAGTATATTTTTTACTTGAATCTCATATCCTTCTTCACACCCTACCCTCAGTTCCTCACCTGGCTCTCTTCACTCCCCAATTTAATTCATGAATGGCATTCTACTCATCCTTGTGATTCACTTCTATTTTATTGGTTCCATATTCTCTCTGCTGTTCACACACATACACACCCACACACACTAGCCCTACTACCTTACAAATATTGATTCTTCAACTTCTTTAGTCTCTATCATATGACCTTCCATTCCACTCCACCTTCTTTCCCTTCCTGACAATTGATCCTAGATGCTCTTCTTACTTCAACTTTGGTTTCTTTCTTTTTCTTCTCCCCTCCCTTCTTTTTTTTTTAAACAATGACTTCTAATTTCTTCAAAATTATTGAAGAAAGTAGTAGTCATCTTAAATAAATTTTCCAATGAACTGAATATTATTAACACATATGTAGCATAACATTTACAATAAATTCGTTAATTTTCAAAGAACTCAAAGCCAATTAAGTATATTTTAAGTTGAAGTTACAATCAAATTGGTTTTCATCGTTTATTTTTTTTAGAGAAGCTACTTGAGGTCTTCCATTGCATTTAGTCTTTTGTTATGAAGATAATTTTTAAAAAATGTATTTGTGTACACTCCATGTCCCCCTTCCCCTTGATCTTGTTTCCATCCTGTGTCCTCTTTACCTCTTTCTCCATGTGGCTCTTCTCCCCACCCCAACTGAGTCTTTTCCCTTTCTTTCCTCAGGGTTGAGAATCATCATGATCACAATCCTTTGCGAGTGCTTCGCTATGCGGAAGCTTTCAAGGACTTAGACAAGGAGGATGGGCAAGAAAATCTTTTGGAGAAACAGCCCTCTGTGGCTGAGAGTGGGACTCTAGCCAGAGACTCCCTGGCCATCCCTACTCCCTGTCTGTCCCGGACCACATCCCACAGCAGTAGCAGTCACCGGGGCTGGGAGATAATTCAGCGCAACACACTGGGGCACTTAAACTTTGGATTGGACCTTGGTGAGGGAGATGGAGAGGAGAGAGTCTATCACTTTTGACTTTATCGCATTAACAGGTCCCTAGTTATTCTTGACCTGACTCCAGTGGGATGAACTGGATGAGCAGAGAGGGAGATAGCTGTGTACTATCTAGTTGTTATGCCCTACATATCCTCTGGATTCTTGTAAGTCCCATATCTTGGGGAAAAGGAGGTGTCTTTTGGAACAAAGTTGGACTAAGCAATTGAAGACATGAAGTGGGGATGTGAGAAAAATCTCAGATGATTTCTCATTCTACCGCATCTGTGTATTAGAAAGTAGTAATCTGGTGAAACCTGCCTATAGCAGTTGATGTGGGAAAGGTCACGCTTGGCAAAGAGGTTGTGATCCTTTCTTTTTTCCTATTCTTCTGTTGGGTTCTCTCATAAACTACTCCTAACCTAGAGTACTGCAAGAAGTAAGATTCCTTATCCATGCTTTATGAGGCTCAGAGTCTGAAAGTGTTTGCATTTCATTTACATTCTGGTGTGTTTTTAAATATATGTGATAAGATATGCCTTTATATGCCTGAATGGCCTCTTCATTTCTTCTATAGAACCCTTCATCCTCTATCCTTCAGGTGGTTCATTAGAAATCAATCAACTCTATGCAGGTTTCTGGCTATGCCTCCTGCAACAGCCATCTGTCCACTTCCATCTCTCTTTGCCTTTGTGTTGAGTTGTGGGATGCATACCAACAATGGAAAGCAGACCAACCATCTCCAGAAGGGGAATTGGGAACCAGTTATCCAAGGCACCCACTATAGTGGCTTACAAAGAATCACTCTCTTTGTTCCCAGACCTTTTCTTCTCTTGTCCCTATCATCTCTCTTGCCGCAGGCCATAACATAGTTTAAGAGGACTGTGGCCTGAAATAGCAAAAAATTTGTAGCCCACAGACAACTTCATGTAGACACCAACACATATGCACAGCTGAGTGCTGAATGGTGAGGAATCACACAATCATGCATGCTTATATACACACAGTCGTCTTTAAGTTCTTTCCCAGTGGAAGTGCTTCCACTGCTTTTTAAGTTAAACTACCAGCTGTGTTCCAGATCTGGTATTCTGGCTCTTCAGACTCCTTTGTCCAAAATGTCATCTCTCACTCTTCACATTGTGTATCTTCAACCTTCCCTTCGCTACTAGAACTGTCCATGAATAAAGCCACTCTATTCTTTTCTATCTTTAAAGAAATTACATGTACCTTCTTTCAACTTCACCTCTCCTTTCAGTTACTGCTCTTCTTACTCCCTGTTCAGAACCAAACTTCTTGAGTACACTACATTTTTTGCTTACCACCCACTCATTCCTTAACCTATTGGGATTTGACCTTGTTGTCTACAATCTCTTGTTAAGGTTATCTACCTGTAGATAAACCTCCTGAACAGTGTTCATTTTGCATGACCTCTCTGTAGCATTCAGAAAAAGTACCACACACATTGGATTTCCCCTTACCACTATGGTTGCTTCTCTTTTTCTGTCTATCCATCAAATATTTTTAGTCCACAAGGTTCTGACCACAGCTCCGTGTTTCCCTCACCTCTGGTGGTCCCACTGAAATCAGCAGATCCTACTAACCACACATGTGCCCATAATTCCATGCTCATTCTCCTCACTTTAGGTTTGTCTTCTGAGCACCAGTCACGATACACCTATCTGTTGGACAACTCTACCTGGATATCTTACAAATACCTCAAACTCAACATGTCCCAAACTGAACAACTGTTCCTACTTACCAAACCTGCTCTGCTTGTATTCCCAACCAAGTAAATGCCTACCCCAGAATCTTAGCTGTCATTCTCAATCCTTATGTCTCAAGTCTCAAATCCTGTAAATCTCAAGTCTTGAGGAGTCTATTACCTAAGAGTCTCATTTGAAAAATACCTGTTTTTGGTTAGTTAATATATAATATGGTACAACATTCAAAAGGCACACAGAATATACAGGGAAATTAAGGTATCCCACTTCTACCCCATTTCCCAGATGTTCTCAGGGACATCCAGTAATAAAAGTTTATCATTTAACATTCCAAAAATACTTTATGAATATTTAAGCCTATATGGAAACAGTATATTAGATACTAAATAGATGCTATATTAGAAAAAAAGACACTTTTTGCTTTTCTCAGTTGGTAAAACATTTTGACTATTCTATACTGGTATAACGTAAAGAAAAAAATGTTATTTGTCCCTCCCTCTCCCAGTTCTTCTGCCATTCATCTAAAATAGGCTCCCATTATCTCCCTCCTGCATTACAGGAATGGGTTCCTAACTGCTCTCTTTACATGTTGTTTTGCTCTTCCCCAATCCATAGTTCACATTGTTGCAAAAATTATCACAGAAAAATGCAGCTTCTGCCTCAAAACACTGCCTTTTAGGAAGCCCTTCCATGAACTCAGTCCTGGCTCCTCCCATACATCTCTCCTCTTGTCCTCTATTTTACTAACCTGCATTTAAAAAAAAATCTAGGTATTACTATATTTTCCTTTCTCTGGGTCTTCACAATTTTTAGATCTTTCTGCCCCTCTGCATCCATTCCCCCTTCCTTCTTCATAAATTCTGTTCATTTTACAAATCTCAGCTTAAAGATCACATGTGGTTGGGTGTGTGTTTTGTGAGGTAGGGGCAATTCTCATCCAAAGGCTAGGTTAGGATCCATATGCTTTATATTTTTAGACCACTTTGTACAATTATTATACCTCCTGCACTTCACTACAATTACTTGTTTAAATGTCTGTGTCCCTAATAGACTGTAAGTTCAATGAGGCAAAGACAGTGTCCGTCTTATTCATCACTGAATTCCCAGTGCCTTGAATAATTCCAATACAATGTAGTATGTAATATATATTTATTAACTGAACTTTTGAAGGCTTTATTTGTTTTTTATTGTAGGTTATCTTAATGACCATGCCACAGTTTTGTTTTTTTCCCCCCTATCTATCAAAGGGGATAAAAAATATCTGCCTCTGAGTGGGGTAATAGTAAAGACAAGTTCATAGTATGATTGGAAACACTTTGGGAAGGATAAATCCCAATGAAATGTGATTATTAGAAAATTTTGTCACCCTAAGTAAACTTCTGCCGGAGTTTCGTTCTGTTTATGTGTGTATATGAGAGAGTGATAGAGAAAGCGGAGAAGGAAAAAGGGGAGGATGTGATGGTTAGGTTCTGGTGTCAACTTGGTGAAGTTCTGATGCTCAGTTGTCTGGTCAGGCAAGAACTGGACTGCCCATTGCTGCAAGGATATTTTGTGGCTGGCTGATAAACTGGAAGACTGGTGTATTAAATCATCAGTCAGTTGATTGCAGTTGTGGCTGATTGTCTCTGCGATTAAGTAAGGCGCGTCTCCCACAAACATGATAATCCAATCAGCTGAAGACATTTCAGGGAGAAGAGAGACTCTTTCACTGCTTCTTCAGCTAATGAGCCTCTTCTGTGGAGTTCATCCAGACCCTTTGTCAGAGCTGCCAGCTTCACAGCCTGCCCTACAGATTTTGGACTTTTTCGTTCCTAAGGTTGGTGACAAACCTTTATAAATCTCATATTTACAGATATCTCCTGTTGGTTCTTTTTTCTAGAGAACCTTGAATGATACAGAGGAGAAAGAGAAGGAAGAGAAAGGGGAAAAACCCAAGGAATAAAGCTCTGGGAAAGAGCTTATTGAATCCGCTAGTATGTGATAATCTTTGTAAGAGGCTTTGAAGGCAATCTATAAGAATCCATATCTGCCCTCAGGAGCGCAAGTGAGAAGGGTGAAGAAAACATGCATAGACATTACTGTACCACAGGGACGATGTGGTAATTGAACCATGTTGGAAGGGTTCAAAAGTTTAATATATTCTTGTCCTGCCAGAAGGTTTCCAGGTTTATTTATTGGGTTGTGGAGACAGGGATGGGGAAGGAGTAAAAGAAATTGTGCTGTTCCTACCTGAGGAATTTTCAGGTCCCCCAAATAACTACCATGCTCCTTTCACCTATACCCTCCACTCTCTACCCTGCTTCTTCAGAATACAGAGAACAGAAAATTCTTGCTCTCACTTACTCTTAGGCCAAAGGCAGGGAAGTGATAGGGAGATTTTGTTCTTACAAGCATCTCTGGAATCATAAAACTATGTCCCCTCCCAAATATTTGACAAGTGGAATCATATCAGAAAGGGAAGTTGCATCTGAAGATGGCTCTGCTTGCAACCTTGGGAAGGGAGGCCAGAGGTCTGCATTCCAAGCCTTGGTCTGTTCCTAAAGAAATGTCAGTAAGATCTGGGCACTAAAGCTGAGTGACAGGGAAAAAGAGAAGGAAAGAGTGAGGGATAAAAAGGGCTGACCTTGTAGGTCCTGAGAACAGTTTGGGCTTGCAAAGATAGAGTAGAGAAATAGAGTTGGAGACAGAAGGGAAAACCATGGTGGCCAGAAGGACCCAAGAACAGCTGGGATAAATCAAAGAAAAGCCAAGAAAATGCCTTGATCTGGAGGGTCCTTCTGGTCTTCTCTGAGCCAGGCCTACCTGTGTCTTCAAGGCTCATGAAGAAAAGATAAAAAGCAAAGTGCAAGGAGAGAGTTATTTGGCCAGGAAACACTGAGTGATGTTGCACTAAAAGTAATTGGTTGGGTAAGTTCATCTCCCCTCTCTCTACCCTGGGATGGCAGCCAGGCAGGATCCACCTGGGGTAGGACTGGGATGCCTTCCTCACTTTGCTTGTATCTCTTCTTTGTTATCCCTGGAATTGAGGGGGTGTCAATTATAGCCAATTGGGCTTGATGGAGCAGGGATTTTTGCAAGGCTGGGATGCAGCTGGAAGGACAGAGTATGTATCTGCAATACCATGCATCTGTGAGAGGGGGTTGGCTTGTTTGTTGTGTGTGTTTGTGCACATGTGTGTGTGTGTTGTGAGTGAATGAGTATATGATTCTTAAATGGCTGCTCCCTCATCAACAATGTTTCCACTCTTCTCCTTCTTTCTCCTCGAGCTGGTTTCCTAGTTCTTTCCAGGTCAAATTGAGCCAACTGAGTGAAGTGGCACAGCCTCCTCTAAGGAACTTCATCACCACCACACCTCCTCCTATCACACCTTGACCTTTTTGTCCAGGCACCGTGCTAGGTTTTGGGTTAGCATAAGACCAACTCAGTTAGTGTCTGCCTCCATGACAAGTGAATTATTAGTCCTTTCCTCAAACTGAACATTGGCCACTGGAAAGAGTTCCTTAGGTAATTGATGTATTTGGTGAAATCCCAATGTCAACTATCAGTTCTGTCATGGTATTAGCTAGGAAACAAGCAGGAATCATGATAATTTCTGTCTTGTGTATTTGACAACATTTGACAATAAAATAGGATCATGTGAAAGCACTTGGGTTACTAAAGGTTTACAGTGTAAGGAGTTATTACTAAAATAGCTTTGCCTGCCACAAACACATTTCTCTTACTCTTTTGCTGGTCACTGCTTTTCCTTTTCCCCTTCCCCTAACACCACTACCTTCCAATTCAGGGATAAAAGGGTAAGGGAGAAACCCCTATATCAAAAGCTGGGGCTCCATGAAGGTGACCTATGACCCAATTCTGAGAGCCTCTCTCTTGCCCCTGGATTAGAGAGTAAACCAAAATCTACCAGCCAGTCCTTTCTCTTTAGGACTCTTAGATGTGAGGTCTCTCTTTCACACCACAGGTTCTCTCCTTTTCTACTCCCCACCTAAACTGTGTCCAGAGAGGGGAGCTACAAAGGAAGTACCAGTACAAATTGTTCTTCCTTTTTTTCAGGCAGAAGTCTGTTCCTTCAATTTTCTCTATCCTATGATTGAAACTGATGGGCTATGAGGAGACAATTCCCAGGTCCCATGGCCTCTGTTTCAGCACCCTCTAGATCTCAGGTCAGGCAGTCATTACCCTCTCCTCTTTGGTTCCAGGCCAGCAGGATGGGGGGAGCTTAGGACCTGAGGGTAGGGTGGAGGAAGTGGCTAAGGACAAAGGTGCCTTTGCTGCACAGACCACACCCTCCCCTTCATCCAAGCTCCTGACCACCTCCTACTTTCCCCCAGGCCAATTAGTTTTGCAAGGGCAGAGGACAGTTTCTTGGTGTGGGCTGGGATGACTAATTCCTCTTGACGTACATGATACTCACATATACATTTTCCTGCCACTTTTCTCTTGTTCTCTGTCATCTTCTGGGCCCCTCTCTTGCTTTCCATCTCACCTTTGCTTTTATGTCAAGGAAAGGTACTATATCTAATAAATTGCTTGGAATTTATCCTTGGCATATATCATCCTCCATAAAACATAATTCAACATACACTCCATACCAGGTGCTCCAATAGGGATAAACAAGAGTACAATGTAGTTTAGAAGCTGAAATTGAGATCTCCAGGCAGAGGTTATAGCAGGTAAAAGACCAATATTAATTCCATTCTGTTCTGTACAATAAAGTCATGAGCATAGAAAGGTGGGAGCATAAAGGAGGCAGGAGCTGGCTCTGGATGTGTGGGAATAGGTGATGAGGTAAAAGAGGAGAGAGCATGATAATTTGCATTGGAATTCAAGGTCTGATTTGGAGTTTTTGAATCAGATAATCCAAAGCATCTTCTTGAATTGGGGTAGAATTGACCTGTATACATAGCCTGGTGTGGGAGAAATGCCATAGACCTGTTTCCCTCAGTACCTGAGTTACATGGAATTAGACATGAAGCAGCCCCTTTTGGAAGGATGGGATGTGAGCTCTCTGGAATGAATGATAGAGAAACTTAACTGTGCAGGTGTAACAACCTGAGGTTGGATCTGCTCTGGCTCCATGGGGGGAATTTGGCCTTGGGATGGTCGACTGTTCACTGAAAGTGTTTCAAACCACAGGAACAGTGGCAGAAGTGAGGAATGAAGGAATAAAAATAGAACTAATTATTGTACATTTACCATGTACCAGAGGCTTGCACATGCTGTGCCATCTAACTCTCACAACAGGCCTGCGAGTGAATTTTTATTATCCTTTTTAAAACATGAGGCACCTCATGACCAGAGAGGATAAGTTACTGGCCTAAGGTCAAATGATTGTAACTGTGCTAATTTTGTAGACAAGGAAACTGAGATTCACAGAGTGGAGTAATATGTCCAAGATTACTCAATTAGTAATTAGTTGACTAAATAAATTTGAACTCAAATTTATCTAGTGCCAAGGCCTGTGTTCATTCCACTATAAGATTCAAAGCCCTGAGACAAGACAGCTCTAATCTCTCTACTGAAAAGTTATTTCCTAGATATGTTCAATTATAAACAACCCTAGCCAAAAAGAACAAAATAATGCTCATTATTTTCTTTAATCCTAAAATCCTGTAAAGAAAATGGGGCAAGATTACCATCTCCATTCTATAGACAAGGAAGCTGATTCTCCGTGAGGTTGTGATTGAGGTCACAGGTCTCACCAGTGCAGATCCAGGACTTCCTGGCTCCTAGAAAGCTCTGTCTCCCTTGTTCATCTGGGCAGAGGGACAAATCCAAACCCAGGTGCGTGTGGATGCTACTCTATATATCAAGACTGTAACACGAAGGGACAGAGAATGAAATACAAAAACACCTTGGCCTGATGATATGCTCAGGGGCACTTACAAACCTCTGACAATAAACACATTTTAGTAAAATCTTTAAACCACCCTTAGTGATGTGCACACAAAATTGACCCCCTAAAATACTCTCAACATAGACTCAGCTGGACAGAGCTGTTCCCTGATGATTTCCTTCAGTGCTATGATCTGTGTGGAATGATTTGTGTGGATGATTTCCTTCAGTGCTATGATCTGTGTGGAATGATCTGTGTGGAAAGCCCTCATGGCAAAATGGCTCCTGGTTTTCCCAGCAGCTTGAGCACTTGCAGGTCTGACACAACAAAGACATTTCTTGGAGTTGGGAACTTCTGCCAAACAAGGAGAAGGTGGAGGAGGTAAGGGATTGTAACCTGGAGTCAAGAAGTAAGAGCTGCCTGCAGGGCACTGCTTGTAGCCCTCTGATGAGGTGATGGTTCCATATGCACAGTGAACAAATCTCCATCATTTTATACTGAGCAAATGCCAAAATCTCCCTCCTCCCCCATTCATGTACCAGGGTACTCTTGTTGAAATAAATCCAGAAAGTCACAAACAAGCATATTCTGACATCCATACTTCCTCATGTACACATTGTGAAACACAGGAGTAAACACTCTTCCTGGAATTGTGCTTGATGGTGGGGGAGAAGGACAGTTGCAAGGTAGATAAAATGTTTTTCTTTATTTCCTAGTTCCTGATACTGGAGTGGCTGACTAGGGGCTGCACACTCTTGGTGACTAGGTCCACAATTGCCCAACCACAGTCTGGAGGTCACATGTTTGGCTTCTCCCTCCTTGCATACCCAGCTCCTTGCCCCCTTGACTCCTGACCACTTGCCCCTCCCAAAAGCCTCCCACCACACCCTACTCAGGTTTCCTCCGCAGAATCTGCCCTGCCCCTCATGCCCCAGCTTGGCTCTGCCTCACAGTCTACAGGGAGGTCTACTTACCTTCTCCCTGCTGCTGGTCCATGGGAGGTAAAGCTAAAAGCCCCAGCTCTGGGAAGGACAGAGGAGTCATGAGTATGTGTTTTCTTACCTGAAGCCTCAGATTTTCTACTGGACTACTTCCTAGACCCAGACACTCCGTGTTTGTCCACCCCCAGTGCATTTTCCCTTCTCTCTCCACTACTTCTTTACCCCTTGCCCTCTCTGCCCTCCACAGCTTCCAGTATTTCCCAGTTCTGGGTTTGTATGTTTGTACACATTAAACAAATGTTACCACTCTTAGAATAAGTTTGGCATTTTGCTTGGTTCTAATGACAGAGGTAGTGGGTATTTGGGTGAGTGTTTGCATTAAGTAAATAGAATTTGAAAGGGCTATTTTTCTCCATTCACTGAATTTATTGAAGAGGGAGAGAAAAAGAATAATGCGATTTAAACATATTGAGGGAAATTGAGGATAAGTTGCTTCCACTCTTGAGTTACTGCTGGTAAAGCTTAAGGTTACCAGATTGAGTACAGGTTTTTGGAAAAGGGCTTTGCTTATTAACAGCTATGAGGTGATTTGGGATAATGGCTAAGTTCTGTGTCCTGCCTTCCATGCCAATGCTTTTACACTATTCCTACTGGCCTGAGACCCCTTCCACATCCTGGTGGCTGAAAGATTCCATGGCTCTTGCCACAGTGGAAACAGTGTCTGGAGATCCTACTCCAGAGAGGAGAGCTGGCTCTCCTCCTGCCTGCTCACACTGTTATGTTTCTGGAGCTCTAGGATCACCTTCACTCTCACTCTATCCAGAACTGCTTGCAGCAAAGGATCCTGCTGTTACAGGCTAGAGGATGGTCAGAGGGGAGGTGTCCCCAGGTCTTTCTGCATACTTTGTCCGTCTCCTTTTCTCTGTGGAACATTTGCCTTGTGACTCAGAGACAAAGGCAGACAAACAAATTGGAGAGATAAAGGTCCTTTCTGATTTGAGGATGATTCCAGCTCCATCCTTCCCCTAACTTGGGAGGCCGTGAGGGGCCAATGTGAGGGGCTGAGAGAAGTAAAGGGAATAGGGGAATTTAGGAACTGAAGTCTTAGCTTTTCAGGTAAGGAAACTAAAAGGTAAGTAACTTTCCTGGATCTCATTAATGATTTTTGGTCAAAATTGAATACGGCTGTTCTGATTATTAATCAATAGATCTTCCTGTTCTGTCTCACCCAGAAGCTAATTCCCCTCACTGTGTATGGGGCATATTTGTGAAGCTCCCCAGGGCCATGATCACTATAATAGTCTCTGTTCCTGGAGAATTTTGGTGCCCACAAGAGAGGAAAGGGGCCCACTATGGTTGGGTCAGGTGTATGAGGTGGGAACAATTAGCAAAGCAGAAGGGATCAGGCTTTGGCAAGGAGATTCTAGGTTTGGTGAGGAAGAGAAACAGAGGGAGGTAAAAAAAAAAAGAAGACAAGGGTTGGGGAAGACATTACAAGCAGAAGAGAATAGTCCAAGGAATTTAACTTAATTTGCCCTCTACAAAGAATTTCACAAATGTGAAGGAGTGGTAGGTAAGAAATTATAGGAGAGAGGAGGAAAGGACTCCTGTAGAAATTTAGAGGCCGTTTTCATATATCTTGCCTACCAGCTGGGAAAAATGGGTAAAGTTGGTCCCATGCAGGTTCCTTGTTCATGCCTGGAGCATAAAATGAGGGAAGAGATGGCAAATGAGATAGTGAAGAATCAAGGATAGGGAAAACCTTTTATCAAATGTATCAAAAAAATCACAAGTCGTACAAAGAAATTGTGATAAATGGCCCATTCTTTTTTTTTATTGGCATGGACAGGCTCCGGGAATTGAACCCGGGTCTCCAGTTCGGCAGGCAAGAATTCTTGCCACTGAGCCACTGTTGCACTGTCCAGAAATGGACCATTCTAAAGAACAAAATAATGTGGCAGAAACTATTCCTGAAGAAGCCCAGACATTGGGATTGTTAATCAAAGGCATCAAGTCAACTTTTCTAAATAATTCAATGAGCTAAAGGAAACCAGGAAAATAATGCATGAACGAAAGGAAAAATTAGAATTTTTAAAAGAAATCAAGCCTAAATTATGGAAATGTAGAGTATAATTGACATCAAGATTTCACTAGAGTTCAACAACAGATTGGAATAGGCAGAATAAAGAGTCAGTGAACTTGAAGTTAGGACAACTGAAATTATTCAGTCTGAGAGCAGAAAGACAAAGAATGAAAAAAGTGTGCAGATCATATGAGACCCGCAGGACACATTGAAGCATTGTGACCTATGCGTTATGGGGATTTCAGAAAGAGAAGAAAAAGGGAAGGGCATATTTGATTTACTAAAACTTCCAGAATGCAATATACTGGAAATGGAATGACTTTTGAAAAGGGCATTTATTGCATTACAAGTTTACAGTTCCAAAGCCCTGAAAATGTCCAAATTAAGGCACCAACAAGAGGTTACCTTCACTCAAAACAGACCTATACTGTCCAGAGCACCTCTATTAGCTGAAAACATTATTCAGCTGGGAAGGAACCTGGCTAGCATTTGCTGGTCCCTTCCTCCTGGTTCCATTGTTTTCAGCCTCCATTTCCTGCGGGGGTCCTCACTTGGCTTCTCCAGGGCTGGGTTTCATCTTTTGGCTTCCCTTGACTCTCTCTGTGTTCTTGCTTGCTTAGCATCTCATGGGAAGGACATGGTGATGTCTGCTGAGCCCTGCAATTCCAAACATTTGCGTCTCGTGTTGGCTCTGTTGCTTCTGTTCTCCAAGGATCTTCATCTGAGGTTTCTCCAAATTGTTTCCCCTTTTAAAGGACTCTAGTAAACTAACCACTTTGAATGGGTAGAATCATGTCTCCATCTAATCAAAAGGCCACACCCATAACTGGGTGTGTCACATCTCTATAGAAGTAATCTAACCAAAAGATCACACCCACAACTGAGTGTCACACCAACATGGAAACAATCCAATCAAAGTTTCCCATCCTAAACAATATGTCTGGCCCCATAAGATTTGATTTCCTGGGGTACGTAATAGTTTCAAACTGCACAGGGCAGAAAGAATATTTGAAGAAATATTGGCCTAAAATTTGCAAATCTTCCTGGAAGTCATGAATATACACACCCACGATGCTCAATAGACTCCAACTAGTATATACCCAAAGAAAGCCACATTGGGCACAGTACAAACTGTGGAAACACTACAGTCAAAGTACTATACTGTCAAACTGTGGAAGACCAAAGACAAAGAGTCCAAAAGCACAAGAAACAAGTGATTGCTCACGTACAAAGGATACACAATGAGAATAAAACCTGATTTGTCAACAGAAATGTTGGAAGTCATAAAGCAGTGGGTTAACATGTTTAAAGTGTCAAAAAAATTACCAACCAAAATTTTTTATCTGACAAAATTGGCCTTCAAATAATAAGGAAAAAGCAAGATCTTTCCAGGTAAATAAAAGTAGAGGGAGTTAATTACCAGTAGGTCACCTACAAGAAATGCTAAAGGAAGTCCTTCAGGAGGAAAGGAAAGGATACCAGATAGCAACTTGAAGCCATATGAAGAAATACAGATCCATGATGAATGTGCTGCATGGGTAAATATAAATGACAGTATAAATATACTCTTGGTTTAAAACCCTACTTTTTATTTCTTACATGATCTAAAATACAAATGCATAAAAATTAATCATGATTCCCTTTGTTATTGGGCACACAAGGTAAAAAAGAGACGAGAACAATATAAAAGAGAACAAAGATGTATCAGGGCAGGGATTGCACATGCTATTGAAGTTAAATTGATATCAATTCACACTAGATGTTAAAGATTTAGGCGGCAAAATATATACCCAGTGGTAATGAAATGAAATTATTTTTAAAATACAGAAAATGAAATGAGAAAAGAATCAAACTGTTTCACTATAAAAGATCAATTACACATAAAAAGGCAGGAGCGGAAGAAATGAATAAAAAGCTACAAGACTCAAATCAAATGCTATAATTGTTGAAGTGAGCATTGTCTTTGTTTTGTTAAAGAAATTGTGCATTTACAGAACAATCATGCATAAAATAGAGGATTCCCTTATAACACACTATCATTAACACCTTTCATTGGTGTGGGAAATTTGTTACAATTGACATAGCGTATTTTTATAATTGTACAATTAACTATAGTCCATGGTTTAATTTAGGGTTCACAATTTGTGTACTTTAGTTCCATGGACTTTTTAAAAATTTTATTCTGTAACCACATACATAATTTAATATCACCCCTTTTCATCACATTCAGGTATATATTTCAGTGCTGTTCACTGCATTCATGATGTTGTATTACCATCACCATCATTCATTACCAAAACATTTCTTTCCTTCCAAATAAGAACTCTGTATATTTTAAACATTAACTCCCTATTTCCTATCCCCACATCATCCTTTGGTATCCTATGTTCTAGATTTTGACTCTATGAGCTTACTTATTCTAATTGTTTCAAATCAGTGAGCTCTTATGCTGTTTGTTCTTTTGTGTCTGACTTATTTCCCTCAATCATTATGCCTTCAAGGTATTTTTTCAAAAGTCAGGTTTATTGAGTTATATTTTTTAAACTTTTTTTTATTGTGAAACATAAAATATATACAAAAAAGCAATACATTTCAAAGTACATTTTAAAAAGTAATTGTAGAACAGATTTCAAAGTATGGTTTGGGTTACAGTTTCAAAATTTCAGGTTTTTCCTTATAGCTGCTCCAAGACACTGGAGACTACAAAGAAATATCAATATAACAATTTGGTAGTCATACTCTTCTGTTAAATCCTATCTTCCTGTTATAACTCCTCCTTCTCCCGATCTTTAGGGATATTTGGGCTATGCCCAAAATGTTGAAAGGGGATGGAATTGGTTGATGTTCTTGGAGAGATTGATACCTCTGGGATTCAGGACTTACCTGGCCTAGAAACCATCTGAAAGTTTTAGGTTTCTGAAAAGTAAACATAGTGTGTGAAACTTTTGTAGAGTTTAAGATAGAGCCCTGGCATTCTTTAGGGTTAGTGGGAATGATGTTGGTTGGTGTTTGGCAAACTCTGGCAATTAGCAATATCTAGTTGTGTCTTGCATAAGAGTTGCCTCCAGAATAACCTCTCAACTCTATTTGAACTGTCTTAGCCACTGATGCCTCATTTTGTTACATTTATTTTCCCCCTTTTGGTTAGGAAGGCATTATTGATCCTATGGTGCCAGGACCAGGCTCATCCCTGGAAGTCATGTCTCATGTTGTCAGGGAGACTTACCCCCTGAATGTCATGTCGCATGTAGAGTTGGGCTTTGAGAGACCGTCCACATCTGAGCAACATAAGAGGTTCTCTGGAAGTAACTCTTAGGCATAGTTATAGGTAGGCTTAGCTTCCCTGCTACAGAAATAAGTTTCATAAGAACAAGCCTCAAGATCAGAGTCTTTGTTTATTAACTTGGGAGTCCCTAGTGTTTGAGAGAGTATCAGGGGGTTCCCAGGTGGGGTTTAATAGTTCCATGTTTTTTTCTCGAGTCCCTCAAGGGTCTTTGATAATACTTTTGAATTAACTGGCTGACATACTCTGGGATGTATCCAGAGGTATTACATGAAGCTATCCAGAATTATAAGCCCTCGTTCCCATACTGGACTCCATGTGTTTGGGTGATTTAAATTAACTATCCAGACAGGCTAAGCTAGATTGTGTACTACAGAAAAATTAGATTTTGGACAAAATAAAGCTCTTTTCCTTTGGTCTCATATAGTAGGTGAAGTTCTAAAATACAGGCAATATCATCCATTATCCTGTAGTCAGTTTTGTTCCTGTCAAATTGGCTTTTTTCTTATCTATAGTTGAAGACTTATCTCGTTTTTAGGTTTCTTAAACACTTGTTGTATGTAGCAATGCTGATTTTCAGAGCTGCAGCACTCCAACTCTGATTCTTAGATGTCCCACAGGTACCCAAAGTTCCAGGGAAATACCAGCTTATACACATATAGCACAGCATCTCAAAATATAAAAATAACACTGATATCTCAGGAATAAATGTGACCATAAGAGTTTACAATCTAGGCCCCAATTTTTTAATAAGTATTTTCTAAAAGAGTCCATACATGATTTATCCTTTTGTTTCTGGTTTATTTTACACAACATAAAGTCCTCAAAGTTCATTCACCTTGTTGCATGCCTCCCAACTTTGTTCCTTTTGGAAGCCATACAATATTTCATCATACGTGTACACCATAGTCTTCTGCTTCTCAGTCAATATACCCTTCAGCCACTACCATCCATTGGGTAATAACATCATAGGTAAGGTTACCATAAACATCAGTGTGAAATTGTCTATTCTAGTCCTCCTTTCAGTTCTTTTGAATATATTCCCAATAATGGGGTTGGCTAATCATATCATGACCCTATATTTGTCTTAAATGTTTATCCATGTTGTCACATGTATCAGGACATCATTCCTTTTTACAAATATTCCATTGTATGTGTATACCACATTTTATCTATTCATCAGTTGATGGACAATTGTGTTGCTTTCATCTTTTGGCAAATGTGAATAATGTCACTATGAACATAGGTGTGAAATTATCTAAGTCCTTCCTTTCAATTCTTTCGGGTGTACACTGAGTAGTGTCATGGCTGAGTCATATGGAACTTCTATACTTAGCTGTCTAAGGAGCTTCCAATCTGTCTTACAAAGTATCTGCACCATTATACACTGTTGCCAGCAATGAATAAGTGTCCTATTTCTCCACATTCTCTCCATTACTTGTTAGTTTCTGTTTTTATCAATAGCAGCCATTGTAGTTGGTGTGGAATGGTATGTCATTGTGGTTTTAATTTGCATTTCCCTGCTGGCTAATGAGGTTGAGTATCTTTACATGTGCTTTTGGGCCATTTATCTTCTTTGCAGGGATGTCTATTCAAGTTTTTTGCCCATTTTAAAAATTGGATTGCTTCTTTTTATTGTTAAGTTAAAGGATTTCTTTATATATTCTGGATATTATACCTTTACAGATATGTGGTCTTCAAATATTTTCTCCCATTGTGTAAGTTCTTTGAGGTTCAAAATTTTTTTTTATTTTGATGAGGTCTCAATTATCTACTTTTTCCTTTTGTTGCTTGTTTTTGGGTATAAAGTCTAAAAAACGATTGCCTAACAAAGTTCTGAAGATGCTTCTCTATCTTTTCTTCTAGGTATTTGATAGGTTTACCTCCTACCTTTAGGTCTTTGATCCATTTAGAGTTGATTTTGGTATGAGTAGGGTTCTCCTTTTTAAATTGAAAATAGAGATTCCATTTTTCCAGCACCATTTGTTGAGGACTGTTCTTTCCCAACTGAGTGGTCTTTGCCCCCTGGTCAGTTTGCCGTAAATGTGAGGGTTGACTTCTCTGCTTTGAATTTGATTCCATTGGTCTATATGTCTGTCCTTGTGCCAGAACCATGCTTTTTGGGTAATGGTGGATTTGTAATACATTTTAAGATTGAGAATGGGTGTTGTGTTATTCAGTGTTCTCTAGAGAAACAAAACCAACAGGAGATATCTGTAAAAATGAGATTTATAAAGATATCTCTCACACATTATTGGATGGAAAAGTCCAAAATCTGAGGGCAAGCTGTGAAGCTGGTGGCTCCGATGAAGGGTTTGAATGAACTTAACAGGATGGCTCACTGGCTGAAGAGGCAGTGAAAGACTTTCTCTCTCCTTCCTTAAAAGCCATTGGCTGATTGGGTTATCTCATTGTGGGAGGCACCCCTTAGTTAATCACAGATGTAAACAGCCACAGATGCCATTAACTGAATGATTATTTAATACACTAGCTTTCTGTTTATCAACCAGCCATGAAATATGCTTGCAGCAATGGTCAAGTCAGTGCTTGCCTGAGCAGACAACTGGGCATAATCACTTAGCCATGTTGACACCAGAAACTAACCATCACCGTCCACCCCTTGTAAACTTGGCAGCTATACATATCACCTTGAAACATGCTTAATTTCCAAATAGAGCACAATAACAAACACGTGTTTCACCTAACCTCAACGGTCCTGTGTACAACTAAAACTGTACTACATCTCTCCAGAGTAGGGTGCAAATTCTTAGGTAATATTCACTCTTAAACTGCATATCTTATGACTTAAATACTATAACATGACCAATACACCTTATGTATATGATAAGAGGAATATAAGATATTTGCTTGTATACAAATGCAAACATACTCATAACAAAACAGGGAAGAAATATTCATACAATCACAGCCTCATTTCCTTAACTGGTTATGTGGACATAGTTCATATTTATCACTATCTTCTTTTTCTATTCATTCCATGTTCCCTGACCCTCAGCTAGCACTTCAGCTGGCTGTGGTTCTTTGTCATGTGGGGTGACCCAGACTTTCATCCCTGAGGTTTCTGGGCTATTGGTAGTCCTGCCTGGGTTAGGTTGGTACAGTTTCCCATTGAGTTTAATCACAGATTACAGTAGGACATACACCTAGGGCATCTCCTGCAATCCAGAAAAACTCTTCTTTACCTCCAGGTGACCCAGACTTTCATCCCTGAGGTTTCTGGGCTATTGGTAGTCCTGCCTGGGTTAGGTTGGTACAGTTTCCCATTGAGTTTAATCACAGATTACAGTAGGACATACACCTAGGGCATCTCCTGCAATCCAGAAAAACTCTTCTTTACCTCCATTATGTAGTAGCAACCCTATTTCCTCTTAATAGTCAGGATCAATCACCCCAGATAGGAGAGTAATCCCCTTTCATACCTGTTGATTCAGTGGCATGAGAAGCCCAAAATGACCAGGTGGCAGTCTTAATTTCCAGTTCAATGGAATCATTGTTGTGCCTACTGGTAGGAGGACTCCTTCTTTTGGAACTAAGACCTGTAGACCAGGTGAGCTTAAGGTTTCAGGGACAGGAATCCAAAATTTTCCTAATAGATCACTAGGGGTGATAGTGACTGATGCCATTCCCTTTTCCGCCTTTTATTCTTGGACCCACAAATCCTGGCTATAGGAGAAACAGCACCATAGAATGGATGCTCATTCAGAGCATACACAGCCTCCTGGAGAATGTTGCTCCAGCCCTGTAAGATATTGCCACCTACTTGGCACTGTAATTGGGTCTTCAAGAGGCCATACCTCCATTCTATCAACCCAGCTTGTCTCTGGATGATGGGAAACATGGTAAGACCACAGAATTATGTAGTATGTGCCCATTCCTGCACTTCATTGGCTGTGAAGTGGTTTCCTTGATCAGAAGCAATGCTATGTGGAAGACCATGATGGTGGGTAAGGCATTCTATAAGTCCATGTATGTTATTTTCTGAGAAGCATTGCATGCAAAAAATGCAAACCCATATCTGGAGTATGTGTCTATTCCAGTTAGAACAAATTGCTGCCCCTTCCATGATGGAAGTCTTCCAATGTAATCAACCTGCCACAGATAACAGGCATATCACCTCAGAGAATGCTGCCATACTGGGGATTGAGGGTGGGTCTCTGCTACTGGCATATTGTGCCCTCAGCATTGGCTGTAGCCAGGCCAGCCTTTGTGAGTGGAAGTCCCTGTTGCTGAGCCCATACATAACCTCTATCCCTATCACCATACCCACTTTGTTCATGAACCCATAGAACAATGACAGGAGTGGCTGAGAAAATAGAATTACTTGTATCCACCAGATGGGTCATCTTATCCTCTTGATTATTAAAAATTTTCTCTGCTGCAGTACACTCTGGTGAGCATTCACTTGGAACACAAATATCTTTGTGTTCTTTGCCCACTCAGAAAGGTCTAACCACATACCTCTTCCCCAGACCTGTCTCCAGTTTTCCAGTCATGCTCCTTCCAAGTCCCTGATCAACCAAACCATCAGCGACAGTCCCTGAGTCAGTATACAAATGCACCTCTGGCCAGTTCTCCTTCCAAGCAAAATAAACAACCAGGTACACTGCTAAAAGTTCCACTCACTGGGAGGATTTCCCCTCACCACTGTCCTTTAAGGACATGCCAAAATGGGGTTATAGTGCTGCAGCTGTCTACTTCCAGGTGGTCCCTGCATATCATGCAGAACCATCTATAAACCAGGCCTGAGTTTTCTTTTTCTCTTCCCTAGTCAACTGATGATAAGAAACTCCTCAAAAGGCCACTCCTCTGGTCTGGGAAAGAGAAGGTAATATGGCAGGAGTCCTATGGGCATTTGGTCCACTTCCTGTGTAACTTACTTGTGACTTTAGGACCTGCTCAAGTCCCATCTCTAATGTAGCAGTTCCATTTATGACAGAGTGCTGCAGTACAAGCCCAATATTATGGCTTGGTGGGTCAGACATCACCCAGCTCATGATAGGCATCTCAGGTCTCATGGTAACTTGGTTGCACATAGTGAATTGTTCAGTCTCTACTAAGACCCAGTAGCAGGCTAAAAGCTATTTCTTAAAAGAAGAGAAGTTATCTGTAGTGGATGACTTGGCCAAGTTGACACCAGAACCTAACCATCACAGATGTCCTTCAGCTTCATTCTTTTTCAAGAGGGATGTAGTTATTTTGCCATTCCATATAAATTTGGTGATTGTTTTTCCTATTTCTGTGAAGAAGATTTTTGACATTTTGATTGGAATTGCATTGAATCTACAAATTGCTTTGGGCAGGAATGACATCTTAACAATTTTAGTCTTCCATTCCATGAATATAGAATACGCTTCCATTTATACAAGTCTTTGTTTTTTTAGCAATGTTTTATAGTCTTCCGTGTACAAGTCCTTTATATATCTGGTTAAGTTTATTCCTGTATATTTGAATATTTTACTTGCTATTTTGAATGGAATTAATTCCTTGATTTCTAATTCTGGTTGTTCATTGTTTGTTTATGAAAATGCTACTGATTTTTTTTGCTTGTTGATCTTGCACACTACCTCTTTGCTGCATTCATTTATTAGTTCTAGGGGCTTTGTTGTTGATTTTTCAGGATTTGCTGTGTATTGGATTATATCTGCAAATAGGGAACATTTTACTTCTTCTTTTCCTGTTTTGAAGACTTTACTTTGTCTTTTTCTTACCAAATTGCTCTGGCTAGAACTTCCAGTGCAATGTTGAATAACAGTAGTGATGTTAGGCATCATTTTCTTCTTCCTGACCTGAGAGGGAAAGCTTTGAGGCTTTCACCATTAAGTAAGATGTTAGCTTTTAGCTGTTCATATATGCATTTTATCATGTTGAAGAAGTTTCCTTCTACTCCCAGTTTTCTAATTGTTTTATCAAGATGGAATGCTGGGTTTTGTCAAATGCCTTTTCTGCTTCAATTGAGGTGATCATGTATTTTGCTTTTTTGCCTTTTTTCTGTTAATGTGGTATATTAAATTAATTTATTGTCTTATATTGAATCAACATTGCAGACTAGGGATACATCCCACTTGGTCATGGGCTATACTTTTAATATGCTTGGATTTGGTTTATTAGTATTTTGTTGAGGATATTTTGCATATATATTCATAGGGGATATTGTTGTGTAGTTTTCTTTTCTTGGGGCATATCTTTAAATGGCTTTGGTATAAGGATGAGGTAGGCCTCACACAGTTAATTACTGAGTATATACTTCTATTCAAGTTTTTGCAGGAGTTTGAGGAGAATTGGAGTTAAGTCTTCTTGGACTGTTTGGTAGAATTCCCCTGTGAAGTCATCTAGTCCTAGACTTTTTTGTTGCTGTTGTTCAACACTTATTTTATTACTAATTAAATCTGTTTACTTGTAATTGATTTACTGAGATCTTCTATTTCTCCTTGAGTTAATGCAGGTAGTTTGTGTGTTTCAAAGAATTTATCCATTTTGCCTAGGTTATCTAATTTATTGGCATACTGCTGTTCATAGTATCCTCTTATAATTTTATCTCAGCATAGTTATAATAATGTTCCCCTTTTCATTTCTGATTTCCCTCATTTATATCCTCCCTCTTTTTTTCTGTCAATCTAGTTAAGATTTGACAATTTTATTGATTTTATTGATCTGTTCAAGGATTCCAACTTTTGGTTTTATTGATTCTCTCTATTATTTTTATTTTCTATACCATTTATCTCTGCTCTAATTTTTATTTCCTTCCTTCTTCTAACTTTGCTTTTAGTTTGCTCTTCTTTTTCTAGTTCTTACAGTTTTGAGGTTAGTCACCTGATTTGAAGTCTTTCTTCTTTTTAAAGTAAGCATTTAGAACTATAATTTTCTCTCTTAGAACTGCCTTTGCTACATCCCATAAGTTTTGCTTATTGTATTTCCATTTACATTCACCTCAAGATATTTCCTAATTTCCTGCTGATTTCCTCTTTAACCCATATGTTGTTCAAAAGTATGTTGATTAATATCCATATATTGTGGATTTTCCATTTCCCCCCTCTGTTATTTGTCTTGATAATGATTAAATTCAGGATCTACTGCCTGATGTGCATTGCAGCCAGCCTATGACATGATGGTATCAAAGGCAGAAAGAATTTATTGCTACGCAAAGAAAGAATAACAGATGATCTCAGAGCCTAAAATATGTCTCTCTGAGTATGCAGTTTAGGGTTTTTAGGATTCAAACTAGGAGAGGTAGAATTTTTATCATTACAATAATGGATATAGTCATCTACAATTCATAAATAAAAGGAGTAGAGTTAAGCTAGACTAAACTAGAATAACCATGACAATAATAATTATAAACAACTACAATTTACAAATGTAAATGAGTGGAACTAAGCAAAAATAATCATTACAATTGGATCACTGTAGTCAGTGGTTAGTTCTGGGCTGACTCAAGTTCTTTCATTAGCATTAAAGGGTTATCTTAGTGATTATAAAACTCTAAATTGTAAAACAGGATAAGGGGGTACAATGAACCAGTCACAAGGATTCTACAATTTGCAATTCAGTGGGTTTAAGTAATTTCAGATATTTCTCTTTGGCTATTCTCCAATATACTAGAAATGAAGTAAAAGTCATTTATATAATGATTCAGTCATCATAATTATTTGTTAAAACTTATTTTCTCAGTTACAATTTCTCCCTTTCATTTTGTCCATTCTTCAATCTTGAGAGATATCTGGGTGATGGCCATTCTGACTTATTCATGCTGAAAAGGATCATTGATCCTACAGATTGGGGGATTGGAAGTTCTTATATTTTAGTTGTATATATTCCTTAACTTCATGTTTTGGCTGGAGTATTAGTGCTGTCTCAGTAATTCTATTACAAAAGGTTGGGATAAGAGGCAGAGACAGGTTTCAAAGATCAATGTGCTTATAATTATTAGTAGTAATATCATTCGTCCTGCTTGTACTATTGAATGAAACCATGATTCCATTCTTGTGAGAAGCCAGCTAAATGAATCAAATATAATGAAGGAAGGGGGATCTGATGTCTATTGCATTAACTTGATTTTTTCATATGTTTCATTATCAGATTCATTGGGTATTTAAGTAAAAATTCAGTTTTCATTATAACATGTGCCTCCTTGTGAAGATCTCAAAATACCTAAAGCCATTCAATTTTGTAGTACACATTAGAGTCAGTTCAATATTTAAAAGAGATATAAGGATATACAGATAGTTCAGTGGTAGAATTCTTACTTGTCAGGTTCAAGTCCTTGTCCATGTACCCCCCTAAAACAAAGTCCCTATGATATAACATATCACATATCTACCTCTGTGTGTGTGTATGTATAAACACAGAAATAGATATATGTGGGAAGACACACAAAAAATATAATATTGAGATTATTCCAAAGCATGTTTTATGAAATTGTTTGAGGGTTCTATTCTAACATCTTCTTAACCTAATCATAGCAAAAATATAGCAGCTAGGTGGTCATACTGATGAAGTACTGATCAGGCCCATCAAGTTTTTAATAAAGGTAGATTTGCTGCTGATGGTACAGCTTTATGAGTACTTCCTTGAATTCAGGGAAGTACTAAAATGCATCTCCCTTTCCAACCTGGGGACAGTGAGGACCATATGTTGGTGCCACATAACCACTGAGTTCTGTTTGAAGCTACCCAGTAAACACCAGGCCTATTAAAACAATCTGTCGCAAACTAGCCTCTTTATTGTAATATTGTAGTTTGGAGACATCGTTCTGGAAGTATTATATGGATTATGTTCTTGGGAGTGGTTTTGTTGTTCCCAACAGAGAGGGCCCCTGATGGCTTAATCTATCATAACCAGGTGTTAGCCATACCATGTCATCCCAAAGTTGTAAACATCCCTCTTTTTCTCTAATTGTTAAATATTCAGCCTTATCATCTAAATTGTTTGCATGTTGAATAGCCTTGTCTATTATACTGTTATACTACATAACAGTTATGTATGTTATAACTGTTATACTACAAGTTATACTACAAGAAAAAGAAATTTGTTACACTGGGGTTTCCAAATTAATTGGCCATTTCTTTGGATCTGTGTTAGTTGTATCTATAATATCTAAGGTCCCATTTTATTCTCTCATCTCTTTGATTAATTTCCTCACTTCTTTCCAGTCAATTCCCTGGAGAGGTGACAACCACCAGGGTAACCCAGAAACAGAATTTACAGGTAATTGGCATACCCAACAATCTGATTGATTCATGGAATTTGCATAGGATCATGCCCATTGTAAAAAGATGTTAGTATTTGATAATATATCATTTCCTTGGGCTATATTATAGCAGGGATACCAAATAAGGATAAATCAAAGATGCATGTTTTGAGGAGTCGACTAATTTTATATAGTAATTTATCTATTTGGCTAAAAGTAGATGGATTCTATCATGTAGGCAACAAACAAAATTTTGTATATGCTTAATGGTACTCAATCAAAAATAAATAATCAAATATTTATCATTTATTATCTGGTCTCTTGAAGATGTATTTTAAATCTACTAGAGGTCCACATTAATATCTGCCTGCTGGAAGGTTCTTAGCCTGGTCTTCTCTGAATTCTTCAAAAGTTTGGTTTTTTTTTGGTATTTCTTCTGTGAAAGAGTCATATTTTTACAGGGTATGATTCATCTCTGTTTTCCTGGTAGAGTGTAGTCTCCAAAATGCATGTAATTTCCAATGTATATTCAGTGGTCTTGGCAGTTTCTGTGAATTTTTCTTAAGTAAAAGCTCCCCACCCAACACTATTATCAATTTGTACTGAAATTGGAAGTCTAAACCACAGGATTATTTCCTTACTTCTGAGGCTCACTCTCTCCTAGATTGTAAGGCTTCTACATATCCTATGAATGTATCTCCAAAAACAAGAAGATATTTATAATTTCCACATGTTTTTGGCATAACAGTAAAATCTATTTGCCAGTCCTCACCTGGTGGTGTGTCTATTGCTTGAATTCACTTTATAAGGGTGGAGGCCCAGGTTTGGGTTGTTTTCAGGACAGTTAAATAGTTTGGGGTTATTTTCAAAATGGTTCTTTGCATCTTAGGCCCCATAATATAATTTTTTCATCCACTGACACATGGCATGTCTTTCACAATGAGTGCTTTGATGTAGTGAAGACCTCTTTCCATTAATTGCTCAGGAATAAGAATTTCTCTATCTTTATCATAAACCCATCCTTTCTTAGTTCCTTTGAATGTAATGTTTGATTGAGAACAAACAGCTGATTCTCTTCGGCCAAAGCCCCATTCTTTTGCTCTCAATTAATCAAAGGATGAATACTGAGGAGAAAAATTCTTTAGTATTATATCTAATATCAAAGAAAGTACTAATGATGGGGATGGAGGTTTCAATTTGGATGCCACTCTTGCTTCTAGATTTGCTATTTAATTGCTTTTAATAATCTAGTTGTTCTTTCTGATGAGTGCAGCAATGTATTATGGCAACTTTTTTTGGCAACATTACTGCTTCTAATAAAACTAAGATTATGTCTGCTTGTTTAATTTGCTTTTTACAGATGTTGAGAGTCCTCTTCTCTTCCTGATGTCTCCATGAGCATAAACTATATTAAAAGCATACTTAGAATCTGTATATATGTTTATTCACTGTCCCTTTACCAGGTATAAAGCTCTGGTGAGTGCAGTTTCTGCCCATTGTACAGACTTATCTGGTGAGAATGCTCCACTTTCCAGTATTGTTTTAGAGTTACCACTACATTAACTGGCTTATCAAAGTCCTTGATCCATACAGCTGCTTCTATTGGTGTACATATCAATGTCTGGATGTTCTAAATGTTGGTCGACTAAATTTGTAAGGGTTTACAATAATGAATGGTCAACTAAATTTGGACACCTAGAATAAACTTCATACTTGTATACAATCATGCACATGTCTACCTTTCCTACTTGGAAGTAAGGTAGCCAGGTTTAAGCCAGAAGAAGCTTTTTGAGTGATGTTAAGATTATCAAGTACAAAAATCAACTAATGTAATACACCATATCAATAAATCAAAACATAAAAATCACATGATCATCTCGATTGATGCAGAAAAGACATTTGACAAAATTCAATATCTTTCTTACTGAAAACACTTCAAAGGATAGGAATAGAAGGGAACTTCCTCAACATGATGAAAGGAATATATGAAAAACCACAGCTAATATCATCCTCAATGGGAAAAAACTGAAAACTTTCCCCTTAAGATCAGAACAAGACAAGGATATCCACTGTCACCATTGTTATTCAACACTGTGTTGGGAGTTCTAACCAGAGTGATTAGACAACAACAACAAAAAAATACAGTTCATCAAAATTGGGAAGAAGACATAAAACTTTCACTGTTTGCAGATGATATAACACTATCTGTCAAAAACCCCGAAAAACCCACAGCAAAACTACTAGAGCTAATAAATGAGTACAGCAAAGTGGCAGGTTATAAGTTCAACACTCAAAAGTCTGTAGTAATGAGCAATCTGAGGGAGGATCAAGAAAAAAATTCCATTTTCAATTGCAACCAAAAGAATAAAATATTTAGGAATAAATTTAAGTAAAGATACAAAAGACCTATACAAAGGAAACTACAAGAAATTGTTAAAAAATCACAGAAGACCTAAATAAATGGAGGGGCATACTGTGTTCATGAACTGGAAGACTAAATATAATTAAGATGTCAATTCTACCTATATTGATTTATAGTTTAAATGAAACACCAATTAAAATAATAAAAACTTACTTTTCAGAAATAGAAAAGCCAATAACCAAATGTATGTGGATGGGCAGGGTGCCAAATAGCTAAAAATATCCTGAGAAAGAAAACTGAAGTCGGAGATCTCACACTACCTGAGTTTAAGGCGTATTATGAAGCTACAGTGGTCAAGACAGCATGGTATTGGCATAAAGATAGATATACTGACCAATGGAATCAAATAGAGTGTTCAGATATAGACGCTCTCATCTATGGACAATTGATCTTTGAAAAGGCGTTCAAGCCAACTCACCTGGGACAGAACAGTCTGTTCAATAAATGATGCCTGGACAACTGGATATCCACATGCAAAAGAATGAAAGAGGATACATATCTCACACCCTATACAAAAATTAACTCAAAATGGATCAAAGACCTAAACATTAGATCTAAGACCATAAAACTTTTAGAAGAAAATGTAGGGAAATAGATCTTACAACCAAAGCACAAGCACTGAGGAAATAAATAAATAAATGGGAACTCCTCAAAATTAAACACTTTCGTCCATCAAGGAACTTTCTCAAGAAAGCAAAAACACAGCCTACACAATGGGAGATAATATTTGGAAATTATATATCAGATAAAGGTCTAGTATCCAGAATATAAAAAGAGATTGTTCAACTCAACAACAGAAAAGACAACCCAATTACAAAATGGGCAAAAGACATGAACAGGTACTTCTTAGTAGACAAAATACAAATGGTCAAAAGGCATATGAAAATATGCTCAATTTCCCTGGTTATTAGGGAAATGCAAATCAAAACCACAATGAGATATCATCTCACAACCACCAGAATGGCCATTATCAATAAAACAGAAAACAACAAATGCTGGAGAGGATGTGGAGAAAGAGGTACACTTATCCACTGTTGGTGGGGATGGTACAACATCTGTGGAAGGCAGTTTGGTATTCCCTCAGGAAGCTAAGTATAACATTGCCATATGATCTGGCAATCCTGTTGCTAGGTGTATACTCAGAGGATATGAGGGCAAGAACACAAATGGACATTTGCACACCAATGTCTATAGCAGCATTATTTACAATTGCAAAGAGATGGAAACAGCCCAAATGTCCATCAACAGATAAGTGGCTAAACAAGCTGTGGTATAAACATACAATGGAATATTATGTAGCTATAAGACAGAATAAAGTCATAAAATATAGATAGACCTTGAGGACATTATGCTGAGTGAGATTAGCCAGTAACAAAACGTCGAATACTGTATGGTCTCACTGATATCAACTAACGTTAATTAATGAACTTGGAGAAATCAGTTAAGAACAGAGACCATCAGGAGATAGAAAATAAGGCAGATGTTGGGTAATTGGAGCTGAAGGGATACAGAATGTGTAACAGGATTGATTGTAAAAATTTAGAAATGGATAGTACAATACTACCTAATTGCAGCACAATAATGTTGGCATGTTGAATGTGAGAATGATAGAGGGAGGGTAGCTGGGGGCACAAATGAAACCACAAGGAAAGATAGATGATAAAGACTGAGATGGTATAATCTAGGAATGCCTATAGTGTACAATGATAGTGACTAAATGTACAAATTAAAAAATGTCTTTGCATGAGGAAGAACAAAGGAATGTCAATAATGGAGGGTGTTGAAAATAGATGGTAATTCATATTTTTAAACTTTAACTTATGTGTGAGACTAAAGCAAAAAATATTTATTTAGTACAAAAGTTATATTTTGACTAGTGCATTTCCTAATATAACTTATATGGACAGCTTAATTGAACACCATAATTACATGGAACCTTGAATAGGACATGAGATTTTGTTGGAACCTTGTAGGGCATGAGATTTTGTAGGCATCCAGAGTGATGCCCTGATAAATCTCAGAGTGATGCGAACAGTGAATAAAAAAGTATTTGTAAAGTTCCCTTGAGGGAATGGTGAGAAAGGGGAAAATTTCAACTTCCCCATTTGGAGAATTCCTGATATTCTTGCAAGCAGTGGGGACAACCAAATCAGTAGTCTGAGCCCTCAATCCTGGAGTTTGCCCATATGAAACATCCCTTCAAAGGATAGACTAAGCCTACTTAAAATTAGGCCTAAGAATCAGCCCAGAGAACCTCTTTTGTTGCTCAGATATGGTCTATCTCTCTCTCAGCCAACACAACAAGCAAACCCACTGCCCTCCGCCTCTCCACATGGGACATGATGCCCAGGGGTGTAAACCTCCCTGGCAATATAGGACAGAAATCCTAGAATGAGTTGGGACTCAGCATCAAGGAGCTGAGAAAAACTTCTCAGCCAAAAGGGAGAAGAGAAAAAATGAGACAAAATAAAGTGTCAGTGACTGAGAGATTTCAAACAGAGTTGAGAGGTTATCCTGGAGGTTATTCTTATGCACTTTATAGTTATCCCCTTTTTAGTTGTGTTGTTTTGGTTTGATAATACAAAGTAAATTAAATAAAAATTAAAAAACAAAAAAAGAATAAAGGGAAAAAAAGACAGCCAATTAAGTCCACTTGATAGGTTATCTGCAAATTTTGAAGGCCTCCTCTTCTTCTCTCCACAGTTCTGCTCCCATCTGCATCTGGTTAGATGTTACCCTATGCATTTCTGTTTTGGCATAACTCATATTGAGGATAAGTTGAACACTAATATCTGACTGTGATTTGAATAAAAAAATAAGGAATTAAGAAAAGATTATCAAGTAGAATAGTTCGATATTTACTTAACTATCCAGCAGTGAGCCAACATCCACTTTTCTGGTCAAACAATGGCAGTACACAGTGCATGCACAGTGTCCTAGAGTGAATTTTTCAGTTTTTTGAGAATGTTACAGGTGGCTGCTATAGCCCTTAAGTATACTGGCCATCCTTGGGTTGTCCAATTGTCCAGAAAAATAGGCTATGGGATATCTGGTGTCTCCTAATTTAGGAGTAAGCACTCCTATGCTATTTTGAAACTGTTATGTACCCCAGAAAAGCCAAGTCCTTTTGCCAATCCAATCTTGTGGTGGCAGACCTATTGTTTAGGATGGAAATTTTGATTGGATTCTTTCCAGAGAGATGTGGCACACCCAATTGTCAGTGTGACATTTTGATTAGATGGAGATGTGATTCTGCCTATTCAAGGTGGGCCTTAATTAGTTTACTGAAGTCCTTTAAAAGGGGGAACACTTTGGAGAGAGCTCAGAACCAACATAGGTGCAGATAATTGGAGATGCTTTCAGTGCTGACAGAGAGCAAATGCCTAGACACGAATGTTTGGAGATGCAGAGTCCAACAGACATCACCATGTACCTTCTCATTAGATGTTAAGCAAGCAGAACCCAGAATTTTGTACCAGAGAAGCTAAGTGAATGTCCAGGAATGCTTAGAGAGGATGTCACTAGAATTAGAAGCTGGAAGCAATGCAAGCAGGAACAAGGACTAGCAAATGCTGGTCATGTACCTTCTCATGTGACAGAGAAAATCTGGATGCCATCTGGACTTTTCTTCAGAATCTAGGTGTCTTTATCTGAATGCCTTAGTTTGGACATTTTTAAGGCCTTAGGACTGTAAACTTGTAATTTAATAAATCTGCCTTATAAAAGCCAACCTGTTTATGGTATATTGCATTCCAGCAGCTTTAATAAGCTAAAACAACTCATAATCCAATTCCTTATCTTTCACGTATGAAGAAGTCAAAATAATTTCTTGGGACTGGGATTCCTAGGGCTGAAGCTTTTAAAAGTTCTATTTTTATTTTCTGGAAGGCATGTTAATATTCTTTAGTCTGACTTAGAAGTTCTTGCTGAGATCCTGTCAGGGCTTTATATAAAGGTATTGCTATGATTCCAAAATTAGATATACAAATTCTACACAATCTGGCCATCCCTAAGAATCCTCAAAGATACCTTCTTGTAAGTGGCTCTGCTATTCAGGCTAAAACTTCCCTCCAATCTAGCAATAGATTTTTCTGTCTTTTAGATAATTCAAAGCCTAAATATTTCATTGATATTTGTGAGATTTGTGCCCTTTTCTGGAGACTTTGTAACCTCAGTCTGCTAAGAAATTCAGAGTTCAAATAGTATTCTTAATTGATGCTTTTCTGGTATGACTTGCAATTAAAATATCATCTACACACTACAGCATTCAATTTTTTAAGTGTGACTCCCTTAAATCTCTAGATAAAGCTTCTCCAAATATTGTGGAAGCATTTTTAAATCCTTGTGGAAAAACAGTTCAACAATATTATTGTTTTATGTTAGTAATAGGGTCTTCCTAGTCAAAAGCAGAAAGTTATCAAGATTCCAGATGAAGAGCATTCAGTAAAAGGCATCTTTGAAATCTGAGGCTGTGACCCAACAGACATCGCTGGATAATATAGTGAGTAAAGTGTATAGATTTGGAACTACAGTATGGGAGTACTCTACAATTTGGTCAATAGCTTGGAGATTTTGCACAAACTGGTATCCATTTAGGGTGCCTGACTTTTGAGCCAGCAATATTGGTGTGTTATTTGGTGATTTACAGTCATATTAATAGATATTTTTAAAAATATCTCTATTAATGGAGTAATTCCTTTCCTGAATTCTAGTTTAAGTGAATATTGTTTAACATAATGTATAGTATCTGGCTTTTGGAGTTTCATTTGAAGCAGTCTTTCACATGTCCCTGTTTTTCATCAACTCATGCCTCTGGCTTTAGAGCTTTCAAGATTTCTTCTAGGGCAGGGGTGGCATGCTTATCTCCCCCAGCAAACAGAAGTGCAGCTTGTAATGCACAAGCTTTTCCTGGAGGTACTTCTATTGACAGACAGTTTGGAGAAAATCTTATGGGCATTCAGTTAGGTTAACAGGTCTCTTCCTAGCCATTCCCTAGGGTAACTGGACATATATGGAACTATGCTTTAAATTTTGGTCCCAATTAGGCAGTCTAGTGGCTACAAAAATGGTTTATTTGCTTATTTGCAGGATATTCCCATTAGAGTAACTGATTGGTTGAAATTCACATTAGGTTTTTTATTTAAAACTTAGTATGTGGCTCCTGTATCAACAAGAAAGTTAATTAATTGTTTTCCCACCTGTATTGTTACTGAGACTTCTGGTGCAAGATTGAGAGAAGTAATGTTTCTTCTACTGGCCTCCTGAGCCCCTTCATTCCAGCTCACTGTTGGTTGCATCATCTCATTGGGGCATCCAGAATTTGGATCACCAAGCTTCCCTTGAAGTTTTTCCCCCAGAGTGGCTAAGATAGTCCTTCTTCCAGTGCCCTTCTTTCTTGCAGCATGTATATTGGTTGGTTCTTAATTTCTAAATCATTCTTCCCATCCCTCAATGGCAGCCCAGGGGACTTACCTTCTTGCTGTTCTGTCATCCTGTTTGTCCTTGGTTCATTAGAGCCCGGAGATGTGCCATTTCCCTCTTAGGGTATCAATCCTTTAGTGCTGCTATCTTTTGGAAGTACTGGTTTTCTTTAACTTGGTCTCTGTTATTATGAACTCAAAAAGTGATTTCAACCAACCCAAAGATAGATGCTCTCCTAGCCCACTGTCAGTTTTCTGTAGCTTTCTCCTTATATCAGGAAGGTCATATTTAAATTTCTGGCATTCTCTGGACCTTCCAGATCTATATCAGTGTACTGCTGGTAGGCAGTATAAATTCTTTCAAGGTAAGCTGAGGTACTTTCCTTTGGTTCTTGAATTACCTCATTTATCTTTTTAAAATTTTATATATTCAGGGACCCCTTTCTGCAGACATGCAATAATACACTTTTTATAATACTCTAATGTAGACTGCTCATTCCATTTAGGATTTCTTACCACTGAATTTGCCCCTGCATACACTGGGTTGCAAGGACTGTCTCCTGGTTTCTTTTCTGATGCTTGCTCTACCTTTTCTTTATTACCATTCTCCATTCTTCTTATGTTATCAAGGCATTTAACATGACATGACTTTCAGCCCAATTTGAATTATAGGTTACAAATATTGAAGCAGCTATGTTTTCCATTTTCTTTGGGTCCTCTCTATAGAGTGGGGTATTATTTTTCCATTATATAAATCTATGTAGAGAAAGAAGTATGTATAAGTAAAAATCCTCTTGGGCCTCCCTGTTCATCTATTCCTATAGGTACTTACCAGAAGGGTAGAAGTTTTGCCGGTGGCTCAGCTGTTGGTTTTAGAGAGCATCCCTGGCCAAATAGAGTACTTTGGTAGGTATGGGAGGCAGAAACCATTTCTATATCAACATATTTACCTCTGGTAAAGGGAGATACAGAGGAGGAAGTGGAGGAGGTAGGGATCTTCCTTCTTCCCAGATATATTAGTCTCTCAGTTATAAAGTGCAGATGGAGCAGATAAAGGAGTTAATAAAGGCTCTGTTTGAGCCTCCAGATTTGAATCAAGGAGGACATTTTTCTTTTCTCTGTTAATCTTTACAGGTAAAATTTTGCATTTTCTCATGAACACTGATTATTGAGAGAAACAAATAAAGTATTGAACATACATCCTCTCATACCATTTCTGCTTTCCTTTATAGAACAAGTTTAACTGTAATACAGTGTTCTTTTCCATAGAGTCATTATCAGTCCCTTTCTCTCCTAGTTCTAAATCATATGAGTTCAGACTGTGTTACAGAAATAAACTTTTTTTTCCCCACAGGCTCATAATTAAATGTTTTCGATTTTTCAAAATACAATCCAAAGGGATACATTCAGGAATGTTATTAGAATTAGAATTTACCATTTTAAAGAATTTTAAATTGGTTAGTCACTAACCAATTAAGAACACTTGAACAATACAATACAATGCAAATAATGTAACACAACAATTAATCTAAACAGACATTTAACCCTTAGTTTTTATATAAATACCACAAAAATTAACAATTAAGCAGACATTAAACACTTAATTTCATTAAATACCAAGTACTTTTTGAATTGCTTATATTTCAGGTGTAAGTATGAATTCTACTCAGGGTCTCTAACCTCATATAGAATGGTACAAAGGGAACAGAAAGACGTCAAGGATAGAACAAGGTACATTATTCTGAAAACAGTACCTAGGCCATCAAACTGAGGTCCAAGGAACTCACCCCCCTGTTCTAACCCCCTAATCCACTTTTACCTTGGCAGACTGACTTACCCATTCAGATATCCATACCTAGAACTAGAAACAGTTTCTTCTCTTGAAGATTTAAATTTCCAAAGAGGTTGGGGTGTTGGCAAGGAAGAAGAAAACCTGGTTATGGATTCTCTAGACTAAAAGGGTCTAGTTTCCACAAAAGGCTTGATTACCATGCTTACATGACCTGCCTGGGCTCCAGAACTTTAGGTAGTCAGACTGTATATTCTTTATGGACATCCATGTTCCACCAGAATCTCCAAATTGATAACAGTCAACTGTGGGGTTCTCTGTCTAATGCACATAACAGCCAATCCATGACACCAGGGCTTCAAATGAAGAGCGTTTATTGTTATGCAAAGCAAGGAGAACAGATGACCTGTCAGTCTAAAATCTGTCTCGCCAAGTCTAAGAAGTTTGGGGATTTTATGGATTCATACAAGAGAAAGTGGAGTTGTTACCATTATAATAACAGGTATCAGCAACTATAATTCACTAATGTAAAGCAGTGCATCCATGCTAAAACTAAGCTAGAATAACCATTATGATAGAAACACTGTAGTTGGTGGTCATTTCTGGGCTGACTCAAGTCCTGCATTTCCTTATTGATGTTCTCACTAGATGTTCATCCATTATTGAAAGTGGTATATTAAATTTTCCTACTATCAGTGTAGAGCCATCAAGTTCTCCCTCTAAATCTGTAAGTGTTTTTTCTTCTTGTACTTTGGGGTTCTGCTGTTGGGTGCATATATATTTATAATTGTTATATCTTCTTGTTGAATTGTCCCCTTAACCAATACATAATTACTGTCTTTATTCCTCATAAGTGTTTTTTTTTTAAACTTTTTTATTAATTAAAAAACTTAAGAAAAGAACATTAAGATATCATTCCATTCTACATATACAATCAGTAATTCTTAATATTATCACATAGTTGCATATTCATCATTTCTTAGAACATTTGCATCGATTTAGAAAAAGAAATAAAAAGACATCAGAAAAAGAAATAAAACGATAATAGAGAAAAAAAGATTATACATACCATACCCCTTACCCCTTGCTTTCAT
>PVIY010017814.1:0-48747 GCA_004026745.1 Myrmecophaga tridactyla
GCATCACTCCAGAAAAAGAAATAAAAAAGAAAAAGCTCATACATCCCATACCCCTTACCCCTCCCTCTTATTGACCATTAGTATTTCAGTCTGATTTATTTTACCCCTAATCCCCCCATTATTTATTTTTTTAATCCTTTTTTTTTTTACTCATCTGTCCACACTCTGGATAAAAAGATCATCAGACACAATGTTTTCATAATCACACAGTCACATTGTAAAAGCTATGTCATTATACAATCATCTTCAAGAATCAAAGCTACAGGAACACAGCTCAACAGCTTCAAGTACTTTTTCCAGCCACTCTAGTGCACTATAAACTAAAAAGGCATATCTATGTAATGCATAAGAATAACCTTCACGATAACCTCTCAACTCTGTTTGAAATCTCTCAGCCGCTAAACTTTATTTTGTTTTATTTCTCTCTTCTCCCTTGTGGTCAAGAAGGCTCAATCCCATGATGCTGGGTCCCAGCTCATCCCTGAGAGTCATGCCCCACATTACCAAGGATATTTTCACCCATGGGAGTCATGTCCCACATAGAGGGAGGGCAGTGAGTTCACCTGCCGGGTTGGCTTAGCAAGAGAGACCACGTGTGAACAACAAAAGAGGTTCTCTGGGGATAACTCTTAGGCATAA
Source organism: Myrmecophaga tridactyla (assembly GCA_004026745.1). Taxonomy (NCBI): domain Eukaryota; kingdom Metazoa; phylum Chordata; class Mammalia; order Pilosa; family Myrmecophagidae; genus Myrmecophaga; species Myrmecophaga tridactyla. The sequence goes on from PVIY010017814.1 coordinate 640, forward strand.
TTATAAGTAGGCTTAGTTTCTCCTTTGCAGGAATATGTTTCATAGAGGCCCCAAGATTCATAGAGGCTCAGCCTATTGAATAATTGGTTGTCCTCACTGTTTTTGAGAATAATAGGAATTTTCCAAATGGGAAAGTTGAATATTTCCTCCTTTCTCCTCAGTTCCCCAAGGGGGCTTTGCAAATACATTTTAATTCAGTGCCCAAATTAATCTGGGATATATTGGGGCATCACACTAACCTGGACAAACCAAAAAGATCTCATACCCTATTCAAGATTCCATATACTTATGCTGTTCAACTAAACTGACCCTATAAGTTAAATTAAATATAAATTTTGCACCAAATAAACATCTCTACCTTTGATCTCAAACAGAAGTTGAAGTTTTTAAATATGGATGATATCATCCTTTACCCTGTATCCTGATTTACCTTAGTCCTATCCAGATCAGCTTCATTCATATCTCTAGTTGAGGTCTGATTCTTTCTCAACTTTTTAAACAGTTCCTGTATGAGGTACTCTGACTTTCATAGCTTCAAAGCTCTAACTCTGAGTCTCAGGTGTTATTTGTAAATACCCAAAGTTTCTGGGAATGACTAAGTTATACACAAACAGCTCAGTACCTCAGAATTTAGAAATAACAGTTACAACTCCTGAATATATGTGACTGCTATAAGAGCTTACAGTCTAGGACCCTTTACAATAGGCCCCAGCCTGATAATACATGCTCTTGACTTCACCAAGCTTTTATATTTTATATTATAGCTAATTTATATGAGTGAGACATAATATTTGTCTTTTTGTTTCTGACACTTCATTCAACATACAGTCCTTAAGTTTCATTCACCTAGTTGCATGCTTCACAGCTTCATTTCTTCTTGCAGCCTCCCAGCAGTCTGTTATATGTATACACCACAGTTCCCCATTCCTCCCCTCAGCCATTGTACCCTTAGGCCACCTCCATCCATTGTGAATCACAAACACTGCCACCATAAACACCAGTGTGCAAATGTCCATTCCTGTCCCCACACTCAGTTCCTCCAAAAATACTGGAAGGAATAAAAGCAGGTAAAGGGTGTTAACATTTAATGACTGAAGAAACTGTATCAGAGAGGTTAAGAGAGTTTTTTTAGTGCTAGACGTTCCGATTTTTATATCTATAGAATAGAAAATGTTCTCACTGTACATGCTCCTTTTCCAAAACCCTAGATCCTTTTACTGATACACTGAGTATCCTTTTTTTTTCTTTAGGTTGATTCTGGTTCTTCACAGTATATGTAGGAAGCAGATCTAAATTTTTTTTCAATTTAATGTATGAGAGGAATATAGGTAAGTTAGACCTAGTAATTCTGTGGCAGAACTGAATGGTATCCTCTCTGCCTCCACCATCACAGCGTGCGCATGGCCTCCTGCTAAGGGCTGCGATACAGTGGATGGGTGGGTAGGAGGCAAACTGGTCCTATGGATGGGTGAAGTAGGAGCTTGCCTGTAGTATATGATATCAGGAGCCAGTGTCCTATCCATCCAAAGAAGACAAAATAAAGAATCCTCATACATGTTGCTGAGAGTTAATGCCGGAATTTGAAATTGCTTGTGCTGGACTAAAAGGCAGTCTCAGGAGTTATTAAACCTTAACCATTATCCATCATTTTCTCCTTATTGGGAATGAGTCTACCCTTTTCTTTCTTGAGAGAAAAGCTTGCAAGAGCTGTAATGACATCTTTAATGTCAATTTTTCCCAGGAATCCTTCTATTATGTTCACTTACATAACCCCAAGGACTGACATATAGTAAGAAACCAAAACGTAATGATCAGGGTGCACAGGTGGTCCAGTGGTAGAATGCTCACCTTCCATACAGGAGAGCCGGGTTCGATTCCCAGACTATGCACCAAAGTAATGATCAGTAAATAAGAAAATAGTGATCTTTAATTAGAAGAAGCTATTCTCCCTAAAAAGAAAAAGGCAAATCAACTAGAAAAAAGGCTATCGTTGATCCTTGTGCCATTTTGAATCTATTATGTACCCCAGAAAAGTCATGTTTCACTCTTGATCTAATCTTGTGGGAGCAGCCATTTCTCTTAATCCTGATTCAATACTGTAAATTGAAACCTTTGTTCAGATTATCTTCACAGTGATGTGGTGCACCCAATTGTGGATGTGACCTTTGATTAGATGTTGATGTGACTCCACTCATTCCAGGTAGGTCTTGACTAGTTTGGTGGAGCCCCTTAAAAGAGGAAACATTTTGGAGAGAGTTGACACAGATGCCAACACTTGGGGAACAGAGACACAGATATTTGGATTTGCTTGGAGCCCAGGAGACAACGCCATGAAATGTTAAGTATGCCAGAACCTGGAGAGAGCCAAGGGAAGCCAAGAGATGAAAGCCAGCCCCAGAGAAGCAAAGTAAGGAAGCCTCAGAGGAACAGAGGCTGAAAGCAATGGAGCCCAGGAGCAAGAGACCAGCAGATGCCATTCACCTTGACCTCCCGGCTGACAGAGCTGTTCCAGACCCATTGGCCTTCCTTGAATAAAGGTATTATTCCCTGGATGCCTTAGTTTGGACAGTTTTATAGGCTTAGAACTGCAAACCTGTAACATTAAATTCCCCTTTTAAACGTCATTCCAGTCTGGTATATTGCATTGCAGCAGCTTACAAATTAATACAATCCTTAAATCCTAAAGCTGAAAATAAGCTGCCCAAGCATATACTTTTAAATCAGATATCATTTTCTTACATTAAAACAATAATGAGTATGTAAAGAAAAAATGAGTAACTACTACTCAATAGTAAATTTCATATATTTAAATGATTTTAAAATTAAATGGGGTGGGCCATGATGGCTCAGCAGGCAGAGTTCCTGCCTGCCATGCCGGAGACCTGGGTTCAATTCCTGGTGCCTGCCCATGCAAAATAAATAAACAAATAAATGAAGCACATGGTTTTACTTCAATTTGTACAATATGTATCAGCAAGATTAGTAATAAAGTAGATTTCTGTGACAACTAAAATTTTAAATCAGACAATATTTTTCTGCAGTTGTAAATGGCTTGGTTGAAAGTCTAAAAATAAATTGCTTAAGATAGAAGTTAAATCTGTAGGTATTAGATTTTGTATAGAAAGAAGGAATTTTTTAATCTCTCAGAACAATTCAGTTTCATTTAACAAATAACAAGTGTCTGCTAGGTACTGTGTGGAATTAAGAATAAATTAGAGACAGCCTCTTACCAAAAAGAAGGGAATGTAAAAAAAAGTCCAAACTAAATATGCTAAGTTCTCTAAGAGTGTAAGTGGAAAGAGGGTGACAATTAATGAAGGGGATGAGTAAAAGGGTCATGAAGCAGCTCTTTTGATATCTTAGAGGTCTGCTAGAATTTTTGTCTGACTGAGCTAAAGAAAGCAAACATCATTGTATGACAGTGTTTCTGAAACTTTAGGATATGTAAGAATTGCTGGGGTGCTGGGGAGATTGTAAATTACTGCTCCTTATCCCTGGAAATTCTAACTCAAACTGTAGTTATATCATACTTTGAGAAAGACTCTTCTGGGTAAAGGGGACAAAACATGAAAAGGTACAGGGTTAGGCTACTATAATGTATTGGGCTGCAGCATCAGTTAGCTATTGTTACAATAATGCTGTCTAACAAAACACCCCCAAAACACAGTGACTTAAAACAATACCCATGTATGGCTTGTCATGAATACACATGTTAGCTGGGTAGTTCTACCCACCTGAGCCAGGCTCAGTTCATCTCCATTGAGCTCACTCATGTATCTGGGATCACCTAATAGGTCTACTGGGGGTTGGCTGGTCTAGCCCAGTTGGTAAACTCAGCCTGGCTCCATTTTATCTTCAGTTCCCCAGTGGGCTACCCTGGGCGCTTTCTCAAGGCTGAGGCAGGGTAGGGTGCAAAGGATTTTGGCCTAGGTTTAAAACTCACTGCCACTTGTGCTGCATTTTATTGCACAAAGCCCGTCCAGAGCCAGCCCAGATACAGGGGGTGGAGAAATAGACCCCATCTCTTTATGGGAAGGACTGCAAAATCACATTGCAGGAGATATGGATACAGAAAAGGGAAAAATAGGGGTCATTTTTGCAATCCACTTACCATAGGGGGTTTTCATTTTGACTGGAATACAAATAGGTGGAATGGAGTTGTCTGGGGATGGGGTTAACCTGAGATATTTATTTTAAATTCAAGCAGAAGTGAGGAAACACTGAAGGGTTTTGACAGAAGAAACAACGGAAGTCTGGCTTTAGGAAGAATAGGTTGCCATGTTATGGGGTGACTAGGAGCAGAGAGATGCAGGAGGAAAGGTATCTTTTCCAATCATCTAAGTAGAAGTTAATGAGGGTTTGAATCAGTGTTGTGGCAGAGGGAGGGATTTGAGGAGATAACATCAAGAAACTTCCTTAGAGGATTGAACATCACGATTCAATGGCGTGTGGGTGAGGGATGAATCGCCTCTCCTTCAGGCTCTTTCCCTCTGCCCCTTAATACCAAATTCAACACATATCCTCTAATTCCATATTCAAAATTCTCAGAATTTATTGATATATGATATCATGGCATTTAAGAATTGGCAGGATCTCACAATCATATAGCAGGGATTTGGACCCCACTGCTTTAAGGGGACAAAGCTTTCTTTACTATCCCAGATTTCAAAGATTGAGGGTTTAGTTTGGAATTTTTTTTCCCAGTGATCCAATACTTCCATAGAGCTCTAATTTTAAATTTTGAAAGCATTTATTTAAAAGGAGATGCAGTTTCACAAATGTCTTATTTTCAATATTTGTTTATATCAAGTAATGCTATGATTGATATGAAGAAAGTTGTCTTGAAACCACCTGAATTTTATTGAAATAAAAATTTAAAGACAAAATTCTAATCCCTAATTATCTTATTCTGAAATAATTAAATGCAAAGGGTATGCATGTTAAATTGCTGCAAATCTATAGGCCTTACATGATGCACATAATGGAGTCATAAAACATTTAATACAGCTTTATTATAAATAATTGGAAACAATAATTCATTTTTCAAACTCAGATAACAAACAGTAAATATCATGCTTTTTAAAAAAAATTCATCTCATTTTTAGACATAAATTGGGAAATAGTATTCTTAATCTGAAGTCTGGTTAAAAAAAAAATTCTTTAGGAACACAAAAGAACAAAACACTCAATTATTTTTTCATGTAAATGAAAACAATTGTGAAGATTTCTAGAGGCAGAGTCTAAACAATGCTATGAAGGAACCACCAAGAATAGAAAAAAGAAAAAAATGTAATATCTGCAAATATTACTTCTAAGGCAAATCCAGATATGTAAATATAAACACGTGATATAAATTTTTAAAAATATTTTCTTAAGAGGTTGAATAGCTTTATTCTCCCAAATGGAGGAAAGCTACTAAGACATAATAGATTAATCAACTAGTCTGTTATTTGTCTTATTGACGTGAAAAAAACTTCTTTTTCTAAGAAAAGAGACCTAATATCCATTTCAATTTTCTTATCTTACAGTGGCTCAAGTTATGATAAAAACTGTTCAGTACTGTACTTGGAGCACTTAGAGGCAGAGAACATTTCTTGATAAAATACTGAAATAACTTCAAACTTGCCAGAGAAATGTGCGCCCAAATAGTCACTCAAAAAGTATTAACCCATAGGAATATTTTCATTACAAGATCTATAGCAGCTAGCATTCATCATTTTCTTAACTTGTTGGGTGACTATGATTAATTGTTTTTCTTATATGTTTCCCTTACATACAATACACGTAGTCTTTTCAATTTTCTCCACTAATAATAATTTTTAAAAGTTATATATTGCATACGAAAACAGCCTGAAGGAGAAAAATATGAAAAATAATGTGTTTCATAAAGTACTATGGTAGACTTCTTTGAAAATGTGTGTTTATTTGCATCTATTAAGGATAACATTGTATATTCCAGATTAAACAGCTATTAAGTTGACCGTGGATATAAACAGGCTATGTACACTGATATTTATAGTTCTTCTTTTATTTTCCATAGACTTCAAAGTGTATCTTTTATAGAAACTGGAACATAGTAGATCTAGTAAAGATGTTTCAGCTAATTGACAGAAATTAAATTAGCATGAAACAACAGGGTGAAGACTTGAAGATCTAAAAATACTTTAAAATAATGAAACTACACTTGAGTGTACACATGCAAGATGATACTTAAAATGAACCTCTCCAGTTTATGATTTTACTTCAACTTAATACACTCTAAAATACTGTTTTCCTGCATTACATTAAAGGAGATAGTAAATGGATGTGTATTATTAGAAAAACTTGGTGACCTATTTCACATTCTTTGAACTTTCCTCAACCCATAAATATATTTATACATCAGTCAGTCACTTTCTAAAGTAAATGAAAACTGTAGTTATGGGGATGTGTGTGTGTAATTTTTTAATCCCATATATCCTGAAAACTATCAAAAAGTAATGGAGTTTGTTTCTACCTCCCACATTATTCTTCCCGCATGGTAATTGACTATGGCTTACCAAATGGAGTTTACATTTGAAGATGGCTTAATTGAAATCAGCTATTAAACATGATATTAAAATTAGTCTTCTGAAATTTGTTAACATTTAACTAACCCAGGGAACACCACCATTCTTCCTGAACTTTTATCAAAATTGTGCAACAACTGAAATGTGTTTGTTAGTAGATTTGCATAGAAATAACACCGTTTCACTGATGCAACACATCTCTTCTAAAGGATTATGGCAGGCCTGCTTCTAGTCTTCTAACCTTTCTTTTTAATCATTCTCTTTCTTCTAGTCGTTGTTGTTTTTCTTCTTCATCATCTTCTTCTTCAGTTTTAAATGAAATACACCATATTTATCACCTGGCTACCATAGTTCCAAAGTAAGTTCCAGTAGTAGTTCGAAGCACAGCGAGCTGACTAGTTTCTTCCCTTTTTAAGGCATGACAGTGAATAGCATCCTCTATATTCAAGCCATATCAACACAGTGACCCCAAGTAGAGACTTCTGTGAACTCAACAGGCCCCAAATCCACAGTCAAGAACCTTGGTGACTTCATCTAACTACCCACTTGTTGCTGAAAGGGAGACACTATTGTTTGCTTCACAAGTTTCCAAGAAGTCCATCCTCTGCTAGCAGTCCCAGATTCCTTTGCTGTATTTATGATTGTGTCTCACATTGTGCTTTTAAAAGTCCAATGGTCGAATCATCATACTTGTGGAGTGTAAGGAGTAACTGGGCCCTTTGAAGTAGTGCCACTTTATCCCGTTCAGTTTTCCATGGTTTTGTCCCGCAGTATAGAACACTCCGTTTAGATTGGAGGCACCACAGGCATCAAACCACCAACCTGAAAAGTTTGTTAATAATGAAAAGAGAAGAAGGAGAAAAAAAAAATAAGTACATTGAACACTGGGAAATCAATGGCATTAGCTGATGGGGAACTTGTTATGCTTATTTTCATAGAGGAAGAATTCAGTAAATATCTGCTAATTAGTGGAAAGTTTTTAAATGGCATTTGATGTAGGCAGAGTGGGAATGGTCAGATGGGGGAATGCTTTCATGAAAACCATCCTGTACTGTGACTCCGCTGGGGCTCACTTCCCACTGTAAAGATGGGCAGCCTCTGGGCCCCAAGTTATGAGCTAAGATGGAATGCCTCTTAACGGTATCTGCATTTTTATATGTAGGGCAAGTAAGATAGCTTAAAATGCAGATACCTTAAGAGGCATTCCATCTTAAGGCTATCACTAGGAATAGAATGATTCATTATTGGTGAAGAAGTTCAAAATCTTAAAGAACTGGCATCAAAACAGAGAGAAGGACTAGCCTTCCATCCATTTTATAAGTTTGTCAATAACTGGCCCTCAAGTGTTTCTGAAACTAATTGGATACTGGCAATGAGTATGACTCTCAAATTGAATTTTAATTAATATATCCTCCCTAGGGTTTATAGCAATATGGGAAGAGCACATGAATATTAGCCATATTGTTCCTAAGTGGCAGTATTTTGTCTATGATTGCTCAAGTGCTTTCTAAACTTTTTAAATAAACAACAACAACAACAAAACTAAAAATAGATATAAGCAATGTACAGAGGACTTCCAGGAAAGATGGCTTTTCCAGAAAATGATTCCAGGTCTCAATCCTCCCACCAAAACAATTACTAAACTGGCAGGAGCTGTCTGAAACAATGATTTTGACTCTTCAGAGGCCAGAAGAACATAGTACAGCTTCCAGGGAAGAGTAGGAGGTAGAGGCTGACAGATGATTACAGTAAAGAACTGTAACATGTTCTCTTTGTGTGGCAGCTACCAGTGCCCATCCCCACTCTCATGGCAGGCTGCCACATGGTCCAGCCCCTGGCTAGCTGCTGCTAACAGAAAATGACTTAAAAATCCTCTTCCCCCAGAACAGGGGTATGCACAGCCAGTCACTAATCATGCATTTGATTAGTGAATTCCCATCACTGGGTCCTGGCTCTGAGGGCAGCTATCGTTTCAACTTGCCCAGGACAGGGGTAGAGGCAACAGTGAATTAAAGATGTAGGACTTTCTCAAGGCTGCAGAGAAAAGTTAGGTGAAGGGCTGCATTTGCTGGGCAGGTCAAGAAAGCTGTTTTGGGGAGCCATCAGAGAAGTTTTGGGTGCCCTTCCTGACCACCTCTGCAGGACACTTTGGAGTTGGTCTGTGCCCCCTTCACTGGTCCTTGGCTGAGAAAGGCTGAATTGGGAAAGTCATCCTCGAGGTGATCTTCCTTCCAGAATTTTCCCTCCAGCAAAAGCAGTGTGAAACAAAGAAAGGATAATAAAAAATTATAGAGGCAAACCATCTGGGACAAAGGCCTGCCAACTTCAAACACCCAAGAGAGGGATATTCGCCTGCTGAGAAACAAGAGGGGACAGCCAAACTCTTATAAACAGGGGAATTCCAAAACAACTCACAAGCAAAAGCCAGGACAAGACAGAGGCCTAGTAAGACAAGGAAGGCTCTGCATAGTGCATTTGACTTAGGCAGACCTTCCTGCTAGGAGGGCTAAAGCTCAAAAAAATCTGTCTTATCACCAACTGGTTACAAAACCAGGAAACAGACATTCCAGGAAGTAATCCCATTGTTAACATTTTTAAATATCAAAATGGACGGGGTGCAACAAGGAGTACAAGACAAAGAAACAAGAAATGAAGGCCCATTCAAAGGAAAAGGATAAAAATGCAGAAAACACCAACAAAGAAGACAATAACATGGACATACTGAGCATATTGAACATTGAAAATTATCTAAACATACTTAAGGAGATAAAGAACTACAGGGTATCCAGGAAAAAATGAGCGAACAATATAAAAGTCTAAGTATGAGAAAGAAATTTTCAAAAGGAACTATAAAGAACTACTGGAGGTGAAGACCACAATAACTGCTATGAAAAATACCTAGGAGAATTTCAGGAACAGAATGGAGCTGACAGAAGAAAGAATCAATAAACTTGAAAACAAGACACCTGAAATGAGTAGGATGAGGAGCAGAAAGAAAAAGAGAAATATTAAAAGTGAAAATAGTCTAAGAAAGCTATGGGACACCGTCAAGAATACCAATATACCCATTATGGGAGTTACAGAAGGAGGAGAAAGAGAGAAAGGGGCAAAAGGAATAGTTAAATAAATAATGATAGATGACTTCCCAAACTTGGTAAAATACATGAATATGCACATCCAAGAAACGCAGAGAATACCAAACAGGATAAACATGAAGAAAATATAAACCCCAGATTACACTGTCTAATGCAACAGACAAGGAGAGAGTTCTGAAAACTGCAAGAAAAAAAGCAGTGTCTTACATATAAGGGAATCTCAATAAGATTGAGTGCTGATTTCTCATCAGAACCCATGGGCACAAGAAGCTAGTTGTGATAGGTTCAGGCATCAACTTGACCAGGTGAAGATGCCTAGTTCTGTTGCTGTGGACATGAGCCAATGGTACGTGAACCTCATCTGTTGCTGATTACATCTGCAGTCCACTAGGAGGCGTGCCTGCTGTAAGGAATGATGTTTGATTTAATTGGTTGGTGCTTAAATGAGAGAGAGCTCAATGTAGCACAGCCCAAGCAGCTCAGCACACCTCATCTCAGCACTTGCAGCTCAGTCCAGGCCTTTGGAGATGCAGAAAGAAATCACCCTGGGGGAAAGTTGTTGGAACCCAAAGGCCTGGAGAGAAGGCCAGCAGAGATCGCCCTGTGCCTTCTCATGTAAGAAAGAACCTCAGTTGAATGTTAGCTGCCATTCCTCTGAAGAACTAGATGTTAACTAAATAAATCCCCTTTTATTGAAAGCCAATCCATCTCAGGTGTGTTGCATTCTGACATCTAGCAAACTAGAACAGTAGTGGTGGAAATACTTAAAGAGTTGATAGGAAACAACTGCCAGACAAGAATTTTATATCCAGTGAGACTCTCTTTCAAAAATAAAAGAGAGATTAAGACATTCTCAGATATACAAAAGCTGAGGGAGTAAATCACCACTAAACCTACCCTCCAAGCAATGCTGAAAGGAATTCTTCAGGCTGAAGTGAACGGACACTAGACAGTGGTTCAAAGTAGCATAAAGAAATAGAGACCCAAAGTAAAGGTAATCATTTGTATAATTATAAATATAGGTATTACTGTACTGTATAGTATGTAATGCCACTGCTTACTACTTACAGGTGCTAAAATGCAAATGCATAAAAAGTAATAACGATTTAGGTTTTGGGATATACAGTGCACAATGTGGTAACAAGTAAAAAAAAAATGGTGGAGGTAATGAACTGAATAGAAAAAATATATCTGCATGCTATTGAAGTTAAGTTGGTATCAAACCAAATACAATTGTTACATATTTAGGATATTAAATTTTAACCTTGTGGAAATCACAAGGAGAACAAATGAAAAATACATCCAGATAAAAATGATGAAGTATTCAAATGGTACAACAAGTAAGAAAATGTATATAAAAGTAGGTTTTAATTGAAGTGAGGGACAAAAATGTATATGACTTACAAAGGCTAAATAGCAAAATGGCAGAAGACCTGTATCATCAGTAGTGACTTTAAATGTAAATGGATTAAACTCTTTAGTGAAAAGGCAGAGATTGGCAGAATGGATAAAAAAACATAACACAACTATATGCTGTCTGAAAAAGATTCACTTAAGGTCAAAGATAAAAGTAGGTTGACAGCAAAAGGATGGAAAAATATACACCATGCAAGTAGTAACCAAAAGAGAGCTGGGGTGGCTATACTAATATTGGATGAAATACACTTTAAGTAAATAACAGTTATGAGCATCAAGGATGGTAATTATATACTGATAAAAGGGACAATTCAACAGGATGATGTAACAATTATAAATATATACGCACCACAGCAGAGCCCCCAAATATATGAAGCAAACACTGACAGACTGGAAAGGAGAAATTGATGGTCCTGCATTCATAGTAGGAGACTTTATATACCACTCTCAATAATGAATAGAATATCAGTCAGAAGATCAAAAAAGAAGAAACAAGACTTGAATAATACCCTAAGTGAACTAGACCTATTATCCATACATAGCACCAAAGGCAGAATACACATTCTTCTTGAGTACATATGGTCAATTTTTCAGGATAGACCATACTTTGGGCCACAAAACAAATCATAATAAATTAAAATATATTGGAATCATACCATGTATATTCTCCAACCACAATGGAATGAAGCTAGAAATCAATAACAGAGGGAGAAGGAAAAATTCAAATATATGTGGCAATTAAACACCATATTCTTAAACAACCAATGGGTTAAAGAGGAAATCAGAAGCAAAATTAGGAAATAGCTTGAAGCAAATGAAAATTAAGATACAACATGCAAAAATCTTTATGGGATGCAGTGAAAGCAGTGCTGTGAGGAAAATTTATAGCTCTAAATGCTTACATTAAAGTAGAAGAAAGACTTCAAATCAGAAACCTAGCCTCAAAACTGGACAAACCAGAAAAAAGGAGAGCAACCTAAACCCAAAGTGAGCAGAAGGAAGGAAATAATGAAGATTAGAATGGAGATAAATAAAATAGAAAATAATGAAACAACAGAGAGAATGAACAAAACCAAAAGTTGTTTTTTCTTTTTAAAAATTAACAGAATCAGCAAATCTTTATTTTAGCTAGACTGACAAAGAAAAAAAGAGAAAAGATACAAATAATGAAAATCAGAAATTAAAAGGGGCACATTACTATCAACCCTTTTAAGAAATAAAAAGGGCTATAAGAGGATACTAGGGTATTAGATTACCTAGATGAAATGGACAAATTCTTAAAAACACACCAATTACCTACATTGACTCAAGAAGAAACAGATCCTAGCAAATCGAGTAATGAAGAGACTGAATCAGTGATCAAAAATCTCACAACAAAGAAAAGATGGTTTCACGGGTGAATTCTACCCAACATTCCAAGAAGATTTAACTCCAACTCTGCACAAACCTTTCCAAAACATTGATGAGGGAGGAATACTCCCTAACATTAGGGAATATTCCTCCCTCATCAAAATCTTCAACAAAATACTAGCAAACTAAATCCAAAAGGCATATTCAAAGAAATACACCATGGTCAAGTAAGTGGGTTTTATGCTGGGTATGTAAGCTTGCTTCAACATAAGAAAATCAATGAATGTAATATGCTACATCAACAGAATGAAAGAAAAAAAAATCACATGATCATCTCAGTTGACGCAGAAAAGACATTTGACACAATACAGCACCCATTCTTAAAAGTACTTAGACCACTAGGAATAGAAGGGGGGATAAGGAATGTTAAGGTAAGGCTTAAAATGGAAAGGGTTCTATTTGGGACGATGGAAATGTTTTGGTAATGGACGGCGGTGATGGTAGCACAATGCTGTGACCACAACTAACAGCACTGAAATATATATCTGAATATGCTTAAAAGGGGAAATATTAGATTACATACATAGGAACAGAATAAATTTTTAAAAAAATCCTTGGAACTACAGTACACAATGAACTTTAAGTTAAACCACGGACTTTCATTATAAACAGTACAGTTATATAAAAATGTGCTATCATTAATTTTAACAAAGGTTCCACACTAATGCAAGGTATTGGGATGGCACATAGGAATCTATATTTTATGCATGATTAATTTTGTAAACCCACAACTTCTCTAATAAAGGGGAATAAAAAGCAACATGCAATGATTAAAATAGGAGTGCACAGTTCTCTGTAAGGACGACACAGTACTTTTTTTAAAGAATTGCTCTTAGATTTTCAGATATAACATAGTACTTTTTCTCCCTCTCCTAAAGTAACACTTCTTAAATCTTTATGGAAAGATTTATGCAAGAGACATTTTGGCATATTTTTATTTGAATACAGTTGACCTCCTTTTGATTACAGAGTTATACCGAAGGGACTACTAGCTAAACAAACAAAACAAAACAAAAAAGCAAAACAGTAAAGAGAGAGTGAGAGGGGGCAGGAGAGATACAGCTAATGTTAAACTGTAACATGAACATCATCTTGTAGAAACTTTAGAAAAAACTAAATGGAGAAAAAAACTAATGCTCATTTTTCTATTTTAGAAGATGAACACAGCTGGGTTATGTTTGTGAATTTATGCTAGAAGCATAGCAAGCTGCATTAATTCACCAGTTCATACATAATAAGGTATGACTTGACAACTTTGTAAAGACACTGTATTTAATGCTGTTCTATCAACTATATGCAAACAACATAAATGTTATTAAAGTCAAAACAAGGACAGAAGGCTCTTGTTCGGCAAAGAGGAAGAAGGAACTGTAAAATCTGACTTTTTTTCTTAAGACTAATTCCTTTACTTTTGTTTATAAATACAATTAGTAAAATATGTTATTTATATTTCAAAAGGCAAACTAATGTTAGGGAATTTATTTACCCAGAAGACTCTCTCTAGGACAAAATGAAACTTGACCACATCAGTGTTTCATCTTTTCTCTTCCTTTCTATGATCTTCTTCAAGACACTCTCCCATCACACTGATGAGCTTTTAATAGCCTTATAGCCAACACATTCTCTGAACTACACACATTCTATTGTTAAGGATTACTTCAATCTGTAGAATGACTTTCCAAGCTATATTAGGGTACTCATGGTAAAAAAAAAAAAAAAAGTGTATCTTTGTTTATTCAGCTTATAAAAAGTCACAAGAATCCTGAAAGACTGTGGAAGGCAGAGGTCTGTTGCAAAAACAGCCTGGATTAGGCTAAAGGACACATTTATTAGGAAATTTTGGATAAGCTTAGGAAAGAGACAAAAAACTCTTGGATCTATGATAGAATAATATATTATTTCTTGTATATTTTTTTCTGATGAGTAAAGTAGGGTGATGTTTACGGTAAGGAGAATGGCATTTCAGAGACGTTGAAAGAAAGCCAGTATGGCTGGTTCACAGTCAGTGAGAGAGAGTCACCTAACGTTGAGAGGGTCTGAGGAGCAAATCACACAGGATTCTCATTCATTATCCTAATACAACGGAAACCCATGATTCATTTACTGGCACATCTCTCATACTTAGCCTTGCACCTAGCAGAGTTTGCTAAACAAAGGATTGGCACATGGCTATAAGCTTATTCACTGATTGACTGTCACTGACTGATTCCTCTTGCAAAATCTTTATTGTCTGAAGAGGTTTAGTTCACTAGAAATAATAAATGCGATAGTCAACTCAGCATAGAACATCTGTGTTCATTGTGTTAATATTTTCTTTATTTATTTGAGATTTAATTATCATGATGTGTTACATGATACTCAATGACAGACATGGTCCCTGACTTCATGGATTGTAAGAAATGGACAAAAAAAAATACAACCAAATAAAAAAATTAGATAACTACAAATTGTGACCAAAAATGCCAGGAAGAAATTAACCAGGGGTCTATGAAGGAAATTTACCAGTTTTGATGTTCATAGATGAAAGTGATATTTATTAAGACCTGAAGGATCAGAAGGAGTAGTCATGTGAAGATGGCGTAAGACTCTTCTGAGCAGAGTATAGTCTATTTAAACACCATGAAGCAGAAAAAGAACTTGGTGCTTAGGGACTAAAAGAAAGTCATTGCATCTGATACATAGTGGGAAAAGGTGAGAATTACAGCTTGAAGATGGAGAAATAGGCAGTTTTGGTGGAAAGTTGAATGGTGTTTGTAGAAAAATTCATACTTCAGGCAGTCTACTTTTCATCATCAGTTGAACAAGTAAAACATTCTCAATGAGCCAATATTTAATCAGAGGAACTAGATATGCCAGGTTGAATGTTTAAAAAACATTATTTAGGGCCCTTTTCCTATAAACTATGGTCTGCTGAACTCATATTGGGCATATGTGGCAGCATGATGAAGGGGAGAAAATTGATTCCAGAGTCAATTCAACAAATATTAGCCAATGGGCAGACACGAGGGATAGAGTTGAGTAAAACAAAACTCCCTACCTCAAGGATTGCACAGTTTCTTGAAGGAGGGAGATTAACAAAATATTTAAAAAATAAACTAATAGATGTTAAACAAGAGATGTAGAAAATCTTATGAGAAAGGAGAAGCCAAATGTCCTAACTGCCTGTGAGTCTGCAAGGTTTACCCCATTTGTATTCGGGCCAGGTCCTGAGGATGGGTATATATTCAGAGGGCAGAAAGACATTTTAAACACAGTGTATACCCTGGAAGAGCAGGAGAGCTAGTCTGCCAGTTGCTTGGCTTGGTTAGAATGTCAGCAGGCAAAGGGTTGGAGAACATAGGGCTAGAAAAGTAAGTAAACAGGAAAGAGAACAGAGATGCTTTTATTAATACTTTTAGAAAGCTTTTGTGGGCAATTGAGAGCCTAAAGAGCAAAACACCAGAGTCAGAAGACCCAGTCTTTGAAGCTGACTTCACCAATTAATAGCTAAGAGACTCTTGACAATAATAATAATAGTAAGTAATATTTATTGAATAGTCAAGGACTATGCTAAGATTTTTACATACAGTCTCTCATCTTATCTTCAAAGCAGCCCTGTGCCATCTGTCAGGTGCTGTGACAGAGGCATCAGTGGTCAGAAGGTTGAAGGATCTTTTTCCAAGGTTGCACAGCCTTCTTCATACAACATGGATTATCATGTCTCCTCACTCACAAAACATGATGTATAATGTCTTGGCTGATTTCACAGCGTGATTTGCAGAGTTAAAAAAAGATGATGAGCTGGCTATGAGGGATGGTAAATTCCTATCCAAGTTCTTGGTGTAACTGATCTAGGAAGTGGAACGGAGAGTTTCAGGGAGGGACAAGAGGGAATAGTCTTGTGGGGCATTGTGATGTAAATATGAAGACAAGGTCATCAGGGCCAACGTATTCCCTTATTTGCTCTGTAGGGTTTATTAGGGAAACATGAAAATAATTTGGACCAAAATGACACTGTACAGTTGTAAAATGTTTGCATTAAGATGACATGGGCTTTAAATACTCAATCTAGGTTTTGTTTTTGATTTCATGAAGAAATCTAAGAGCTTGAGGTGTTTGATTATCTCTGTCTTAAGACCAGTGGGCCATGAACACTGTGGACTATCACATAGTAATTGATAACAGACATGCTGAGGGAAGAGGGCAGAAAATGAAATGAAAAGACAATTGTTTCTCATGACAATTTAAGTTCTTGAGAACTTATGGTTCTTTATAAAATTCTGAACTTCAAGGTAACAGAGATAGTTATTTCCGTGCAGCAGGTAGTCTCTATGTTTTCTCTGACACATGCATAAAAACAACCTAAGGAATTTTTTAGTATCCATTATTTCAGCTTGTCTATTTTCTATCTTTGAAAAAAATTAAGCATGGCCAGGTTTTTAAGCATATATCCTGAGAAGATGTGTTAAAGCCCATTGATACAGAGCAGGCGAAAGCACAGCAGACTCCTGGTGACTCACACGTGCTCCCCGGCATTCATAAGTAACCATACGTAGTCATAGGTTCTCAGTACGTATGGGATAAAGTTTGCGTGGGATAAAGCTACTGTGCATGAGCATATAGAGGAGAGTGCCTAGGTGTGCAGCTGCTCTCTGGCAAGGTCCCAAAGAGCTGAATTATAAATGCTCTGCAATCTTAGGGAAACATTAACTTTGTTCTTTGTTCTGTATGTGCCTGAGAACAGCAAATGAAAAGAACGCTAAAGAAGTTAATCTAGGAAAGACCTTTTAAGCTCCAAAGAACCCACTGATGCAAGCAAAGGATGGAAGAAAGCAGCTTGTTGGGAGGACTGATAAAATGTCTCAAATGTTTTAAGGTTGGCAACTGCCCAGATGTACTTTGCCAAGCATTTTTCTTCATAACCTGTAACCTCATGTATATTTTAATAAGAAATCTGAGATGCATGTTTCTAATTCATTTACACTTAACTCATTAAAATTTAGTTTTGTAATAACTATCCAAGGCTTCCCAAGTCTTTAAAAATCATTTGAGTCTTTTATCTTTGAAGCAGAAAATTCACATTTTCTCACCAATGACTGTAACTTTGCCCCCAAAATAAGAATTTGATTCTAAACTTTTTACTCAGGAAGTTCAAATTTATTTGAAAGTCAGGAAACTTAGCTCTCAAATTCTTCTGATCCTAAACAAAAAGGTCTCTCAAAATTTTTTTTTAAGTTAAAAAGTACAGCAAAATCAAAGGTATATAGGTTTCTGTGAATGTCTTTCATTCATTTTCAATGCATGTGTTCAAATCAGCAATATGCAAAAGAGTTTGTGGAGGAAATGAGATGCTACTCTTTTTTTTTTTTAATCACCACTAACGAAGGATGAGTCTGAACTAAGCTGATTGATTGTTATCAATGGGACTATCTCATAAAGCGATTCTCTGGGTTCTCAAATATGAAGTTGGCCCTACCAACAGCCAGCTTCCAGGAACAGCTGTGTGGGTCTTGTGTGCAGGAGGCAGAGGGCCTTTGTGGAGGTCTGCATTCCTTCTGTCATTTCCTACTACATCCCCTTCAGGCCAAGAGCTTGGCTTTAATTCTTTGCTCTTCTTTTTGTTCCAAAGAGGAAAAGTTGTTTCTCTTGGCCAGCCACCTTGAATTCATTTCAAACCTCTAGGTATTCTCTTACTGTCTCTCCTTTGCCTCAGACCTTAATATACTTTGATCCATGTTTAAGTAAGAAAATGCTTGTGAAAATGTGCTGTAAAGAGTAAAATAGGGCTCTATCCTTACCAGTGAATGCCAATTCCTCTTACTGGAGGCAGTAGAGGGAGTAGATAAGGTCCTGGCTTCTCTGGAGGTTGAGCACCTGCCTTCAAATACTGACTCTGATAATTACTAATTGTGCAACCTCTGGCACAGTACGTATTAGCTATATTATTATTAGAGGAAAATATAAACAAAACTAAGAGCTGGATTATTCCCCATCCACTGTCAATGATTAATCTTTAATTACAGCCTTATGCTAAAGGTCTGTCAGTTTCTGGTGCACCTTTTCCAAACTTTTGAAAGACATTCTCTTATATCAGTCTTTCTCTTGCCAATAAATGAGACTTTACTCAGAAAATAGGAATTCAAGTCTAAATCTTGTAGTTAGGAAGTTCAAATTTATTTGAAAGTCAAGAACCTAACTCAATTTTTTCCAATTCCGGAATTTATTCTTTTGGAGTCTAGTTATTTTTAAAAGTCAATCCTAATCCCTGAAATGCATCACTTTGTTCCATGTTTGAACATGCAGACATATATGTATACTTGCACATTTTATATCTAAGTCCATCCAAGGGTCATATTCAGACTCACATAATTTCTTTTTATTTGTTCTCACCACGATGATTTGTGATTTTGTAAAGTCCTTTCAGAATCTCAGCTAACATATTCATTCATCTAATTACTATTTATTAACCACATACTACATGCAAAGAACTATGCTAGGCACAAAGGATATCGTGGTGGCCAGCACAAAGTCCCAGCCTTCAAGGATGCACATTTTTGTGGAGTAAGCTTTCATATTAAAATAAAATAAAAGTCACGTAATATAGATTTCTGTGATCAACCTTAAATTTTCCATATGGATCTTTTCTCCCAATATTTTTGCTGTAAAGCCCAGGGAATGACAGTTGTCTGGCAATATCTAGCCTGGCCTCCCTAGGTTATTACAAACTCTAAGATGATTATATTTTCCCAAAGATCTTGCCACTTCAACATCATCCGCCAGTCAAGGAAGCTGCTAGCGACTCTCATTTTCTTTGTCTCCTTCAAGATTATATAGCAGGCAAGGGAAGTATTTATCAACTCTCTCCTGTTAGCATCTGGTAAGTTCTAGGGTGCATTAAGAAATTTATGTGTGTGGCTTTATCCCCTCTGTTAGAACTGAACTGAAAACTAGTCTTTGTTAGCTTTAGAAAGCCTTGTCTGTCGGCTGACATAGTTTATGCGTGGGAAAAAAAGATCAGAGTTTCTACCACAACAGATTCTTTCTGTGGAAGGTTGGGTCACATTTTCACATAGCTTTTATATTATGTACTAAACATGGAAATTGTGTTGAAAGAAAAGTAAGGTAAGGAGAGGAATATAAAACAATACTATATTTTTTGTTGGCGGCTTTTCATAATTGCAGTTTCTAATAGACTTTTTAAAAACACTTACTTACTTTGAAGAATCCTAATTTATTACCAAAGACCATCTAAGTTCACTTTAAATGTGACAATCTAATAATAAAGTTTTTCATTTTTCTAAATCTGGAGGGGTTTTTAGAATATTTATTTTTTATATAGGATATATCAGCATAAAACAAAAGCATGCATTGAATGAATTTACCCCCTTCATTTTCTTAATGTTAACTAGCAGATAAAGCTTTTAAGTTTGTAATGAAACTGATTCCCTTCTTTGGGCTCAGGACAATACAATAGAAGCTCTCCTGGTGAGTTAAGAAAATATTTCTCCAGTCACCTCTTAAATTTATCCATCCCACCAAAGAAAGATAGATTTGCAAGAATATTTTATATAAAGGGGGGGAACCTGAGGAGAAAGCTTACAAATTTTCCCAGATCAATGGTAGTCACAGAACAGAATTTCTGGCTTATAATCTATGCTGACAAGTCAACCCTTTTAATGATTAATAAGGGACAGTGCCATAGAAAACATGTGTAGCAATTTTGACCTTGAAATATATGCTCTGCTCACAAAAGGAATATGCAATTAAACATAGGGATTACTCAGTATTAATTGGATGAAAGAACTGCTGGCTTGCTGGTTAGGTTGGAATAAGATGGACATGTAATTCTGAAAAAGGGGAAGTAACATGTTGTGCTATCTATACTGGGGCAAATGTATGGTACTTTTTCAGCCCACTAAGTCTTCTTTCAGTCCAACAATGCGCTATGAATTCCAACCTACACAGGAAAACTACTGTTACTTATTTTTATCTACTAGCAGCTGCAATGGGTACATGGACTAACGGGATCACAGAACCAGAAGAAAGCTTGAGAGACTGTCTTATCTAGACCAAAACCTATAGGAAAGTACATAACTAAACCCTTTCTAATAAATTGCTTTCTATTCTCTTTATTGAATATGTCTATAGCTAGAAATAGTAACTTCCTGGAAACTCATTCCAGCCTGATATCAGGCCACTCCATCTAAATTTGCTCCCTTGTCCTCCAGTAACTCTCTTTCACATGTTATATTTTCCCCATAGAACCTGTTATGGCTTGAATTGTATTATCTATTATTTTTGTTGTTGTTATTAGCAGTCTCCCGCAGTAGATGCAAACACTGTGAAGGCAGTAATTTTTTGTCTTGCTCATTTCTGTCACAGTAATGGACCCTTAGTAGGTAGTCACTAAAATATGTTGAATTTATGGAAGGAAGTTAATAAGTTAGGAAGGAGGAAAGAAAGATCAAAATATTATTCGACCTTATGTCTAACTGAAATACCTTCTGCTTTCAATTAAATCTATCTCATGCTGTTCAGTCTTTGGTAGATAAGAGTAACAATGATACCAAATTTTCCAACTAAAATATCTGCAAGTACTCGAACAAACTCTTTAGGACAGCTGGTGGGCAATAAATCTTAATTTACTCTTAATTCTTTTTAGAAGAAACAAAAGTAAAAATATATAAATAAGCAAGATAAAACAGAGCTTTAATTGATGATGACACAGAGTTATGAGTTATTGGCTCCAAAGAGAATGAAGTTGCACTGCTTAAAAGAGACTAAGTTAAGTAAGCAGCCAGCTTAACTACAAATTAAAAAAAAAAAAAAAAAGGAAAGGAAAATAATTAGACAGAAAATTATGCTAAGGGAAATTTGACAGAAAATATATGGTGGTGGCATGGAGTAGCTAAAGGTAAGATACAAGTTCTAGGCAATACTCCAGTTACCTGGTTGCCATTGACATACATCCTTCTGTTCTCCAGTCCTTAGCTATCTGAATTCCCCATTTTAGCTGTCCAGAGTGAATAGCTTTGCAAGATCTGGAGTCTTTCAAAATGATATTTGATAGGGCAATGGCGTTTATTAGAAAAACACATTTACTTAGACTATTTCAGCTCAAGCAATAAATGGAATTTTTCTTTCCCCGACATATGTGTTTATTGCTGAGTAAGAAGCAGGTCCAAGAACGATTATGGTTGAAAGAACATGACAAAGTTCAATTATTTGAAGCAGAAAAACGTCATAAATCTAAGCAATGAAATTTTCTCATTGACAACCAACAAGCGCATTCTCCTCTCTGCTTTGCTCCATATTTTCATTATTATGACAGGAATAAGAACATACAGGAACACTTTTCAAAGGAAATGTTTGCAAGATTTTTAGTGTTGGTATTTCATGTGCTGTTTTTATTTGATAAGGAAAACTATCTGTAAAATAGACATGGAGAAATGAAGCATATTTCAATATTAAAATGGTCCAGAAACTGGAAAATCAAAGTATTTTTGCATTGTATAAGTTACTGACAATTTCATTTATGCGATGTGGGTAATGAAAAGAAACATTTTCTTTCAGGAAAAAAAGTCCAAGACTTGACCTGTGGGTATCATTTTTTAAAAACATTCTAAATTTGTAGCAACTTTTTTTTTTTTTTTTTTTTTTGAGCAGGAGCGGTCATAAAATTTCATACGGGAGACTTAAATACTTTATAAAGTTGAGCTTGATGCAAAACGACATGTTCAAAGTTTAAGGAGAAGAACATGATCGAGGCAGAATCATAACAGGTAATTCTGAGAATTCTAGGCCTGGTTTCACAGTGAGGAAATAGCACTATAGGTGGTATGGATGCGGTCAGTGGGTTGTGATTTGGTGGTGGTAATAATGGAAGCATAGAAGGTACAGGAGGAAGGGGAAAGAGTGTATCCAAACTCTCCCTCCATGCTCTTCCATGCTCTAGTAATTGATGAGTGAAATTTTAACCTAATGATTCATTTTGTTGGTTAGAGTGATTTCAAGGGTTACCAGCTTGTTATTCATTCATTCATGCGCTGTATTTTTATTGCGCCCTATGTAGCACAATCTATTGCACTAGCTGTTAAGAATAAAATGATGAATATTAGCTTACTTCAGTTTTCTTTAGATTACTCTCTGCTTATCTCACAAAGCTGGATTGGAGTTCAAGAAAGATGGACTAACATGAGAAGTAACATATAGCAATGTGCAATATTTGTAGTAATATGGAAATAGTTTTGAGGGGGAAATATTAGACTTGAACATTTCTTATTAGCATGAAAACTTGTTTTGTTACAGAATAACACAGAAAGGGGATCAAAACAGGTAAAGGTAGCAGTGCTTGCTATCCCATTAAGAGAATAAAACTGCACAAAAACTGGAGAGCGAAAATACTGAAAAAGAAGTTTCTTTTACAATTTTAATTGGTATCTAATACCCAATATCTTTGTGTTCCTCTTCCCTACCAGAAACCTGTAACATTTTTGAGCTGCATCATTTGCAATCTGGTTTTAGCTTATTGTTTCCCAAACTTCAGTTTTTCATTTATTGACCTCATGGTTTTTTGCCATTAACCATTTATAACTTTAACTAATATTTATTTTCATTAAATCAATGATTTATTAAATATCAATTATTGTGTATGTTCTTAAACTCACAATTTATATCATTCACTTAGAAGGGAAACTAGTGCCACAAGTTATAATAAAACGTAGCTATAATGCTAAATAAAATTAAAACAAAATAACATTACTTAAATTTTAGGTATATGCCATTACATAACCAAGCCCTGAGCCCAGGCCTAGGTCTTCTCTTTCTCTGTTAAGAAGGGTGATTAACAAGTGCGAAGGAAGGGTTATAGATATGCTAGCACCAAACAGAATTTTCTTTTGATACAGTCCGTAGGGTGGAAACACACTAAAAAAGATGTGTAAATGATTAATTTTCTTACTATATGATACATTAGTATTTAATGGTATTTCCTATATCACCTAAAAATATATTTTGGAAGTCAGTATCAGATAATGCAAAAACCCCAGTATAACAAGTCTGAATTGTATGACTTTAGGTCTAATTATTCTTATTCTTCTTATTTCTTTCCAAAAGAATGATCAATAAGCTCTATTACACAGTTGCAAAACATTTTATAATTATTAATTGTTCTATATGCTGAATTCCCTACCTGTTGTTCTTTCCACTATGGATATTATGATGATTATTTAGGAGGTAGAATAACAGGGGCTTCGCAAAGCTGAGGAATTCATTCAGAACTAACTCAGCACACCCTTGCTATAGATGTTGGGGGAGGAGGCAAACCTCCAAGTATGCTAGCAATGTCTTGCACAAGAACACATGGTAAATTAGTGGCAGAGCAAAATGACCTCTGGGGACTTGCTCTTTAGTTTCCTGACCAGAAGATCATACCCCTTTCTCATAGATAAGAAACTTCAAGCCTCAAACCAATGAGACATAACTTAGAGAATGGCCCCATAGGACTTACCTCCTGTTAGCATGAGGGCACATTTGCACATACAATTGTCATTATCAGCATCTTTAGTGCTGAAATCAGCGCCGTGTAAGGTCAGGCTGCTCTGTTTGCCTGCTGTCCCAGTGTGACCCTTTAAATATAACCTGAAGTTAAAAGGAAAAAAAAAAAGAAAAAATTAAGCCATTGACGAGAATAACAGAGCCCAGAAGACTGACTCATTGAATGTTTACCTTTTTCATCATTTTCTCCTTTAAACTCAGCCCTCCCAACAAAACTGCTATAAGATCCAAAGTCTCTGAAAGAAAAGGAAGGAAGGAAGGAAGGAAATAAAGAGAGAAGGAAGGAAGGAAGATAAAAGGAGGGAAGAAGGAAAAGAAAAGAAAAGAAAAAGTAGAGTAAATTGAATGTTCTTAACCCACTTTCCTGTGGGTAAGAAGCCATTGTATAGATGGACTCTTGAAGATGGTATTTATAGTTAGGTGTGACCCCACTGAATGAGGTCAGTTCTAATCCTTAGGAATGGAGATCTTCTAAAGAGAAGAAACCAGAAGCTAGAAGTCAGAGGAGGCCACAGAGAGAAGTCAGTGGAAACTGAAAGATCAGACACAAAAGGACAGGAGGTAGAAATACAAGCCAAAGAATTTCCAGGATTTCCAGCAGGCAGTACCAGAACACTACAAACTCTAGCGGAAAGGAAGCCTTGCCAATACGTTGATTTCCAACTTCTAGGCTCAAAACCGTGAACCAGCAAATTTCTACTGTTTAAGATGACCCACTGTGTTTGTCATAGTAGCCTGGCAAACTAAGATAGTGAAAGAAGGAAAGAGAAGGGGAGGGAATGAGGGACAGAGGGAGAGAAGGGAAAAAGAAAGGAAAGAAAGACTCCAAGTAACAAACAGGGAAAATTCTCTATGGCCTTTGTGCTTGGTGTTTATTTCACAATGAGCAAACTCATATAGCTCTCTGAAAATGTGGAGAAAGGAACATGGGTTTAATTTATTTTTACAAGTATTAATCTCTAAACTTAAGTCCTTATCAATCAGAGTGTCAATATGGCATGTCACTCAATCCCCATTTAATACTGGTGCTGCGCTAAGCATTATAATTAATAGAAATGCCAACAAGAAGTCTCATTAATTGAGAGCTTGCTGCCAGACAAAAATTTCAAACAATACACCAGCAATTTCCCATAGCCCAATCTCACCTCCCCGCCTAGAGGGAAAGGAGGGAGTTCTCCCTGCCCAAGACTGGTAGAGCTTGTAATTTATACAAAATATCATTCATCCTCTGTAGATCTTCTAACTTGCCCCTTTAGGTGTTCTCTTGCACTGGCAAACAGAGAAGGCATTTTGTAAAAATAATTTATTCTTAAAATTATTTTAAGAACTTTACCAATGAGGATGACCGCGCTTCTGTGGAATCCTACAAGAATTCTGGGAGCAACTCTGTAGTCAAGGATGGATCCTCTGCACAGTTAAGGGCTCATGCTTTATTAACAGAACCAATTATTTACTCAAAGCCCACGATGATAGCTGGTTATGTGATTCACCTAAATTACGGGCCTGCCATTCAAGTATTCTTCTAATTAGTTAAGAAAACATTTAATTTGAGGCTCAGACAGAATATTTAGATGGTTCTTTTGAATAGTGGTTCTAGCTGTTTACTAAAATCCTCATACATAATTAACTATCCATGGCTTTTTCTATTCAGCTAATAATTTTTCTGAGTGGATCTTCACTTTACAAAAGAACTGTCAATATACAGAAGGGCCAAATGTTGGCTTCAAATCTGACTATAATGAAAAGGAACCTGAAGTGTGAATCAGTAGAGAGAATAGGTTCCCTAAAACAATACCAGGAGAATGTGGACATTTCAGTCGTGGTTTCAGGCTGTACAGATTTGGCCTGCTTAAAGAATGTTGTGTTAGGAGATAAAAATAAAACTCTCCTGCCAGGGCAAAACATTTGGCTTAGGGAAAGAAATAAAGAAGCTGCCCAAAAAACTTCAGAAGAAACAATGAGATGCTACCCAAAAGGCAGCCGCAAAGTAGAATTGTGGTATTTATCCCTTTCAACCTATTTTTTCCCTAATTAAGTGGCAGTGGGGGGTGGATTATGATTACCACAGGGTGAATGTCTATAAAGAGAGTCAGCATTTTTAACATCAGTATCTTAAGGGAAAATGAAACAGATGGAGGCACACTGAAATTGGCCATGAGTTCTCTAGTCATCCTTGATTCAAATACACTTACTTCTTTTCTTTCACTTTCAGAAACTTCCATAACTAGAAAGAATAATTAATCATATTTCTTAAGGAAAGTAAGACGGTAGTGACTTCTGTAGGGAAGAACAGGCTTCTAACATATGGCTGTGGAGCAATACAATGTTTATATCCTTTTTCTGTCTTTAAAATAGGCAGCCCAATCTCATAAATCCATTCTCTCTAGAACTTTGTCAACATAAGCGATTGCCACCCTTTTCATATTTTCACATCTTCACTGAAATGAGGGAGGCAAGCATCTCTTTCATTCTCCAAGGCAATGGGAGTTGCATGTATGACAAATTGAAGTTTGGCCTCAGCGCTTTCAAACAGTAGACAGACTCTCAGTTATCTGAACTTTAAGTTCTTAGGTACTGACAAGCAGAGTAGATTTTTATTTTGCTGTGAACTCTTTCCCTGCCACCATATGGAACTAGTTTGTCTTTCTCGCAATTACTTGAAGAAAATGCAAAATGACCCCTATGCTTTTCTTTCAGAGTCCTGGCAGCAATGACTCAATCTGACAAGTTTACCGACACTGCGGTGGCTCCAAGATGCCTCTGCTTTTAACCACCCTGACCCCCGCTGAAAAGGCTGGACACCACACCGTCAGCAAAAGGGGGTGCCAAGCATGTCCTCTGGTGCTGAACTTAAATTAGGCATCTATTAGCCACCTATTGCTGAAAATAAAGACAGCATTTCTCCTGCTGATGTATAGAGAGACAAGTCTACTATATAGACTTACAGCAAGAAAAAGGCATTTTTGGAATTGTGAAGACTTCTTTGAAAGTTATACAAGTAATAAGGAAAAATTTCAAGGAGGGCTGACCTTCTCAAAAAGTTTCGTGGTGGACGTTGGCTATGGAAAGTTTGAAGGACATGGGTTTTTGAAGAGGGATGAGATATGTATTTTTGACAAACGGATTGGGAAGTTAATAGCAAAATTAAGTTTTTTGGGGTATCTAACATCACAAAAGAAAGAAAAAGAAAGGAAAGAAAAAAGATTTCCTATTAGTCATTTGTGTTGGGAATGTCAGGTAAAAGTAATGAACTTAGAGATATTAAGCATTTAGACAGGATACTTTTATTTCTTTTTTTTCCTTATTAGTGTTTGACCCTTAAATTCTTTGTTTTCACAGAATACCCTTTCCTACAAGTTTCTACAGTTCAAATAATTAAATCTGTTATGGTAAAAATTAATAAGATCAGGGTGGTGTGACAGTGGCTCAGTGGCAGAGTTCTCATCTGCCATGCCGGAGACCCGGGTTCCAATCCCAGTGCCCACCCATGCAAACAAACAAACAAACAAACAAAAATTAATAAGATCAGAAGTCTTGACATACAGAGAAGAATATAAATTCATCTAAGCACAAAGGGAGGCTTGAGTTTTATGCTAAAACTTTGCTAATATATCATAGTAAAATTATCTCAAGCTAAATAACATTTTCTGTTTTCTCAAAGTAATATCTGAGAGATGACATTTTATTCTCCTTGGTTCAGGATGGTCCGAATACATCTTGTGCTTACAAATGACCAGTGCTTTACCAATCCCATTCCTTTCTCCCTGGCTCCACAAGTCAAAAGGCAAGCACACTGACTGCACACTTCAGATGGATTGTAGACTATGTGAATGTATCGCAATAAAACCACCTTACAAAAAAACAAACAGAGAATGGTACAACACAAAGAGTGAACCCTAATGTAAACTATGAACTTTAGTTAAGAACATAATTACAATAAATATTGGTTCATCAACTGCAACAAATGTATGCTATGCAAAATATTAATAATGGAGAAACTGTGAGAGGTATATGGGCACTCTGTACTTTCTCCGTAATTTTTCTGTCAACCTGCCACTGCTCTAAAAAAGAAAAAGGTCAGCCATCTTTCAAGGCAGCCCAAATGTTACATCACCCAGGAAACCTTCTCTCTTTTCTCCTCTGTGCAGTCATTAAACAGTAAATTACTTCTCTTGTGGCTCATCTCATTTTACCTATTGTGGTATTATTGATATATTTGCCTTATCTTCTTCAAAGACAGCAAACTCCTAGAATTAAGCATTTATATCTTAGCCATCTTTGTAACCTTCATATAATAGGTAGGTAGGCAGCAAGCATTCAATAAGTATTTATGGACTCAATTTGTTGAGTCAGTTAAAGTGTAGCTCACCTCAATCAGGATGGGTCTTAATCCTGTTACTGGAATCTTTTTAAATGGAGTGAAATTCAGACAGGGAGAGAGAAAGCCACAGGAAGAAAGAAGCTGAAATCAACAGAACCCAAAGGACAAGGGAGAGTCCAGGAGATGCCACCATGTGCCGTGTCATATGTCAAGCTAAGGACCAAGAATTGTTAGCAGCCAGTCCCAGAACATTATAATGTCCAAGAAGAAAGCATTGCCTTGATAATGCCTTGATTTGAACTTTTTCCCTCCCTCAAACCATTAGCAAGTAAGCTGCCCTTGTTTAACGCGATCCATTTCATGGTATTTGAGCAGCCTACAAAACAAAAACAGCCTGTAACAGACAGTTTTATGCCAATAATCTACATTCAAAGATATAAATCTATAAGTACATGGAAAAGTTCAAAGAACAGAGAGCATGAGGAGGAAGACTGATAGAACTAATAATATATAGTTTGGACAAGAATAAAGGATATGATAGAGATTTACAAACACCTAAAAAAATGATAAGATCAAGCAGATAGAAGCAGTTTGGTGTAAAATAAGTAGGAATAACAAACTAACAAAGTCATTAACCAAAATTCTTTCTTTTGACCTTCCTCCCCACCCAATCTTCACCAAAGCAAAACATTAGCGTCTAAAAGTTAAGACTGTGTCAGGTACACTTGTGTCTAGAGAGACGGTATACAATAACAGAACTTGGAGCTTAATTGTCTGGTTTGCCACCAGGTTCATGTCTTTTCTGTTCCTGTTTTCACATAGCAGTAATATCCTTCTAATAGTGTTATGAAGATCGAACAAGACAATGCATGTAAAGCCCTTAAAAAACTGTCCTTCTAGGGCGGGCCATGGTGGCTCAGTGGCAGAGTTCTCGCCTGCCATGCCAGAGACCAGGGTTTGATTCCCAGTGCCTGCCCATGCAAAAAAAAAAAACCCAACAAACTAAAAATCTGTCCTTCGAACAGAGTCTGCACTTGATGAAAATTAAATAATAAATCAAAGAAACCAAACATCCCTAACCAGTATTCATAAAATCAACAGTAGCTCAGTAAATATGAGTTGTATGAATAACTAAGTCTAAATCAATCAAGTGCTCTTATAAACATATTGAGAGTGATGAAAATAATGAGATGGAGACACAGATGATTAAGATATGCCTGTAGGCAATAAGCCAGAGAAATTGAGATGAAATGGACCAATCTACTCAAATCTATAAGACCCTGTTCCCTTTGGGAGTTTTTCTCAATTTATACAGAGCAAGCAGAATACGAAGTACAAAGGATAAGAAACCAAAGAGTTGCCTTGCTCACTGTCTACTTAGTTTAAGCCTACACTATTTTGCATACAGGTGGCCTTAATAATGGTCTTTTAATCCAAATGTTTCTGCTTTATAAATTAAAATTCCCATCTTTTGAGAATCCTAAATATTTCTTGCTATATACAGGGTCCTTTATTGGCTGACTTCAGTACATGTTGTCCACCTGTCCCCACCCCCTCCACCCCTGCTTCATTACCTAGACTTGATACTGGGAAAAATCCCTGAAAAGATCACCCTTGCCAGCCTATCCTTTAATTCTCATCTTTGCTTCCTGAAATCTTCCTTTATCACATTAAATCATCGATTGGTATCATCTGTTCTCAGATGGAGAGAATCACTGGGGAATCACCAGAATTGGTGCATATTTGCTTAACCATTATGCCAAGAAGGTGGATATTATCTCATTTGTTTTTTAGGCCTCAGATGCTCTGAGGTAGATGAGTTATTTATCTTTGAACACATGTAGTAGAAGATGTGCAAGTGGGGAACATTTTTGTGATAAAGATGTCAAGGGAATCTGGGTTATGACTAAGCAAGATGAATTTCCAGTGTTTTAGAAAACCTCAGCCCACATAATGAGAAACTTCAGAGAATCTAGTTTCATTTAATTTCTGATTCTAGTATGATCATTTCACAGTTTTCAGTATACATGCACACTAATTGTACACTTAATTGTACATTAGTGTTTTATCAATTTAAGTTCTGACAATTTATATGTTTTAATGTCTCACTCTTGAGTTACAAATATGAATATAATGTAGAGCTTTGATAAAAGTGAATTTGTCAACCATCCAAGTTTTCTCAAGCTCTTGATATTAGAAACACTGTTACTAGTGACTTATCTCAAAATCACAGTAAAATACAGCTCTCAGTGTTTCCCAAAGACATGAAGATTGCATATGTTTAAAACTCATGGTAAATTCTTCTGTCAAGGAAAACAGCAAAACTACATTCTACCTTGGGTGCCTCTGCATTGTGCTGAGAGAGATCACTCTATTCAGTACAGAAAAGAAAAAAAAAACAATTATTTTCATGAAATATGTAATAGTAAAACCATTCTTCCCAAAGTTCAGAAATATGTACTATAGTTATTCGCTGTCTTTAGCGCAAAATAAAATAAGCAGTTCTTTCAGTGTTCCTCCCCTTTTCTAAGAATACATAAAAAATCTGAGTGTCAAAATGAATTGTGAGCCACTATGACCCCTGTAAAAAAATACAAAGTCCCTTAAACATATTTCAATTCCCTTGGTATCATGTGTGGTTGATAAAGAGAGTCAGTTTCAAATGAGGGCCTCACCGACCAGACCCTCTTTTGGTGCTTAAAAGACTAAGCCAATGGCTGTCTCAGGGAGTTTACAGCTTTCACTTGTTATCAAAAATTAAGTCAGAACCTTTTTAATATTTGCAATAAAAACTGCTGATATTTGAGTATAAATAAGCTCAAGGGAGGTAGATTTGTTCTCTGTTTCAATCCTTTCTAAAGAGCAGCAGGAAACTTTTTCCAACATCCCCTAGGGCAAGACAGAAGGAGAGGAAAGGGTGAGTAGGATGTTGAAAATCACTGAAAGGCATTGCCTGAGGTTTTTTTGTAAAGAGGAAATACTTTGTCTTGTTGTACTTGGACAACGTGTTGCTATATGGTCTGCAAATAAGACTCCAGAGTGCATAAGTAGATTCTTCCGTGGACCAAAATCACCAATGTGTTTATTTCTCATCACAATCAACTATAAGATAGAGTCCAAACACCTTAGCAAGGAATATATGACCCTATTTCATCTGTAGCCTAATGGACCCCTCCGTAGGAGATGCTTGCAGTTGTCTAAATAAGGCAGCCTATGTCCCGCATATGTGTCCCACCTCTGAATAGCTTCTTTTGGCTATAATATGAGGACCTACCTCCTCCTGCCACCATTCTCCATACAACAACGATTCATATTTACCAAATCACCAAGGATTTCCTTTATGAAGGCTTTCCTGGATCCCTTCAATCTGCTCCAACATAGACCAACCATCCTCAACACCAATAGAATTGACCACTTTTCTTTGGTGTGTTTCTATAGTCTAATTTCAAAGGTTCTTGCCCAGTGATTGTGAGCATACAGTTGAATCACACCTAAATTGTGAGCACAATTTTGTGTTTGTATATTTATTCTGGGGAGAAGCTTCATAGCTCCATCAGATTTTACCAAAGGTCCATGATTTCTCAATTCTCTCCCCACCACCACCCCCCTCCAAAAAAATACCAATTCTAATAGTTACCATGTTTAAGGCAACGGTACCATGTGTGTTTCCTTCTAAATGATCAGTCCCACAAAAAAGACAGCAAGCATGGCACCTCCTTTTAGTGTCACTAAAATATCATTTCATTGTTAGCATCACCTAGATGTAACTGGTATAAATGATGCATCTAGGATGAGTCTCAGGATGTGAGGCCCAGAAATGTACAATTTGAACAAGGACCTTAGTTGATCTTATGCACACTTAAGTCCGGAAACAACTGGCATTCTGTTGTTGAAATAATAGCAACATGATGAATATTTGCTGGCCAGCTGAATGGATAAATGGATGAATGTGGTCTCTAATTTCAAAAAAATTATAACAACTTTTAAGAGCATAATTTTAGTAGAGTTTTCTGGCTGAAAGAAAAACTATAACCAGTTAAGGGAGAAATGAAATGATTATGGATGTTGGACAACTGCATATTCAATAATTATTGTTTTTTAGCAAACGCATAAAAATATTGAGTTAATGTCTTTAATTGTCAGCCTCTCTTGTAGGTTAGGGAATGTTAAAGAAGAATGTAGTTTTCACATGTAATTCTTCTGCTAAGAACTCTAGGTATACTTTAAAAATCAGATTATAAATAAGTGCAAACTATTTATTCGATCCTTATATTTATTTTTTTGAGGCAAAGTTCATTAAAATAATTATTTTTGTAACAACATATCTCCAATGATTTCTATAATGATTGGGGTCAATTTTTATTTCCAGATCTGGAAAGATCTCCCTAGAATTGATCTTGAGGGTGTGTGAGGGAAAGGAAGCTCTTTATCATCTTCAAACCAAAGAAAGTACAAATCATGACAGTAAAATTCTTCATCCAGGTGCTTCGATCTGTTTCTAACTGAACTTGGCAATACTACAGTTTTTTGTTTTGTTTTTCGTTTTGCACGGGCAGGCACCGGGAATTGAACCCAGGTCTCCGGCATGGGGGGTGAGAACTCTGCCACTGAGCCACCATTGCCTGCTATACTGTAGTTTTTAAAAAATTCTTTCCATAGAGACTAAGCAAACAGCTTAAACATTGTGATATTAACATATTTGTGATGTTAGCATCAAAAAGGACATATTTAAGTACTTTGCAAACAGTTGGCACAAAGTACACAACTATTAGTAGCTGAACTTAAAAGTTAGAATCACAGGGTTTTAATTGATTGCATAATGGTGATACTTTGTTGATACCTAGCATCATTATTTAATGAATTTGGTGATGTTTATGGTTGAAATGGGTACAGGCTCTTGTGAAAGAACAAAATCAGTTAGAAAGGAAAAGTATTGCATTAATTATTGTAAAATTTTCATAATAAAAATATAATTAACATAATCCATGTTAATTATTAATCTTGCAGTTTCTCATCCACAATGAGTCCTATAAAATCAAAGTGTACTATCACCTAATGGGAGCTATCAAAATTGCAGGCAGAAAAAAAATTGCAGGCAGAGTGGCTGGTCCTTGTAACTCACAAACTAATTTGTAAGTGACAGAAACATAGCATCCTCCTCTGAGATAAGTTGGCCTTGGGAAGAAGATATGTTGTATATTTATTATATTTTATTTGCTTTGCATTGTGCAGTCTACAAAATCTTACATATCATTTGCAGGTAAAGATGAAAAACAGATAAGCCTGGAGTTGAATGGATCAGGGAAATGAATCTCATCCAAGCAACAATTCAAGAACTAAAGGGCAGAGTATTTTATTTAAAAATCTTGTACAGAAATTGTCATATGTCTCTAATTCTATACCATAAGCCTCTTAGAGCAGGAATATTGACTTTAGTACCTGAATCTTAAGAATCTAGATCAATGATTGCCTTATAGTAATTAGCCATGCTTGTTGAATGTGCAAGAGAATATCTTTGTGTGTCTGTTATGCGGTTATGAGGAAGTGTTTCCTTTCTATGCACAGGCCAAGCATTGTGAAGAGGTTGCTGTCCTCCTAGAGGTGGCAGCCTAACAACAGGCAAAATTACAACCCAGTGTGTTAAGGATGCAAAATGGCAAGTGCAGGGTACAGTGGGGGGATGTGAAAGACGCTCCTTATCCATTCTTAAAAGCAGAGCTCTACAGACTGAGCTAAAACTTAAAGGACCAAGAAATCAAGTCAGGCAAAGAGCGCAAGTGTAAAGGAAAGGGGTTGAGTTCTGAAGAGTTTTTTTCACCCACAGTGCCTTGAACATTGATATTGTTCATGTTAATGAACAGAGTTATCAAAATGTTGAGTGAAAAAAATTCATTGGGATGTGAGAAAAGACCATTTCAGATGGGATGTCCTCTGAGGCTATCACTGATTGCCAGGCCTGGAGTCTTCTGCCTATTGCTAGTGGTCTGGCCCTCTTTTGCTCTCCCTATGCTTAAGTGATATCTGACCACTTACAGTCCCTCCAACAAGCCACACTGCCTCTCACTTCTGAGCCCTCACAAATGCCATTACCTCTTACACCCCCAATCTCAAACTATTCCCCAGCTAATTCCAATTTGTCATTTTAGTGTCAACTTGGGCTACTTCTTGGAAGCTTCCCTTGAACCCCCAAATTAGATTAGTTACCCTATTCATGCCATGTGAGCCTCTATTAGTGAGCTAACTAAGTTTCATGGCAAACTGCCTGTTTGGCTATCTATTACCCACCCCATCTTCATCACCCACGTTAGACCCACAGCTGAATGTACATGCACACCACCAGACTGAAATCTCTGTAGAAGTTTTATTCTTTCAGTAGCACATAATAGATACATAGCAAATACTTCTTTTGCTCAAGTTAGAGTCTTCACGGTGGACAGCACTGGGAGGGCTCAGGGCAGTGGGTCCAAGGAAACATCCTTGGACTATTCCCTGGAGGCATTGCTAATTGATTCCAGCAATGTTTTCTAAGCTGTAAGTTTCCAGACCAGCAGTTGTCTGTGCTCCAGTAGTACTCATTCTATAGCAGATATCCTCTTTTTTTCCCAATGATTTTTTAATTGAGATATAATCATACAAAGCATACAGTCAGTGGCTCACTCACATCATAAAGCTGTGCATTAATTATTACAACAGATTTTTGAACATTGCTATTACTCCAAAAACAATAAAAATAAAAGTAAAAAAACAAATATCCCAAACATCCCAAGCTCTCATACCCCCTATTGTTTATTTTCTTTTGCCTTTTTTTTCTTTAATCATCTGTCCATATGCTGGATTAAGGAGTGTCAGTCACGAGGTTTTCACACTCACATGTTCGTACCTTAAAAGCTCTATAGTTATTCAGTCATCTTCAAGAATCAAGGCTATTGAGGATTACAGTTCATCAGTTTCAAGTATTTCCCCTTAGCTACTCCAAAACACCAAAAACTGAAAAGGGATATCGATACTGCATAAGAATTACCTCCAGAAATGTTTCTGTTAGATTGGGAAATCCTAGGCTCTGGAGAACCAGCATAAATCTGCACTGAAGTCAAGTGGTTTGCCTGACAGGTACAAATTTTGGGGTCTCTGATGCCAACTACTCCTCTGAAGACCTTAAAAGCCTTCTACCTCTTGAATATTTCATCCTAGTCAAGGAGTATAAAATATAAATTTTTTCAAATAAAACAATTCCTTCGGAAGTAACCACAACAAAAATCACAGTCTAAATAAAAGTAGTATGTTCCCACTAAGTTGGAGGAATTATTTGAAAATATAAATAAAACCATTTCACACCTTGAGTTTGAAAACCTAGTCTAGAAATTCAAGAGGATAGAAACTTTCAGGAGTTTCCATATATATATTTTTTCTACCTTGATAAGTCCAGAATAATTAACTTTCCTCTTAGTATGTTAACACATCTGTTACTGGTTCCAGACAGTCATGTAGCTCAGAGAATCAGAGAAATGAGAAACATTTCAATGAAAAAAAGTGAAACAAGTTTTGCAATACTTACAAAAATGCAGGGCTTAGATTTACAAGGGAGGACCAAGAGAGTTTTTCTTTTCAATCCATGCTAATTTGTTTTGTCCTTGAAATATATACAGAATATGGGAGTACTTTAATGATAATAATAATAAAAAATGGATTGTAGAATTGGAAAGAACTACAGTCTTTCTTCCTCATTTTGTTTATAAGAACCTACAATTTGGAAAAGTAAAGTAACTTGCCCAAGGTCATTCAGAAAAGTAACTAAAGATCCAAATCAAGACTTTATATCTCTCGATTCCCAATACAAGGCTTTACCCGTTATAGCAAATTGCTTCCCATAAAGATCTTGGCCAGAAATAAGCTTCATGCAAAAAGATATTGAAAGGCCAAGTTATTTTCTCTTTTCTAATGTGTCAATTTTGTTTCAAACATACTATTCATCTCATCACATGGAATGATTTCCAGAACAAGGCTTTATGAATGTTCATCAATTAATCAGTTCTAACCTAGCTGTATCATTCATCTCCACCAAATATACAAAGATATTAAAATATGAAAAATGTCCATAAGACATGCACTAACCTATAAATAGTTAAACATTGCCATTCAGACAGCTAATAAAAGATTTCTATCAGTTTAAAGAAGGGCTATCCTTAAACCTGTGATTGTGTTATCTGTGATAAATGATTTCCTAATCAAATTTAAACCATAAAAAGATAAAAGAATAGTAAGCAAACTGTCCCCAATATCTGAAAATATCCACACTCAAAATCAATTTTATCTAAATATAAAACCATGCCTTTCTAACATTAAAAGCTGAAAATATTCAATATAGTTTTATTTTTCTTTCTATACTTGAACATAGTACAATTAAATTTATTTACAATCGGTATCGGAAAATCATACATTTTTAGTCATAATAATATAACACATTGTTTTTTGTTGTTGTTGTTGTTTTTTTTCGCATGGGCAGGCACCGGGAATCAAACTCGGGTCTCCAGCATGGCAGGTGAGAACTCTGCCTGTTGAGCCTATCATGGCCCACCCAATGCATTGGTTTTTAAACTGTGCTTTACAAATCTCTACAGTAGTAGCAAGGAAAGGGGAATGTACTACATTTCTACAACTACTTTGACAAAAAAGACCAAATTTTCTTAAGAATTTTCTTTAAGAGTACACTGTTCCATTGCTGAGACAAAAAACTTTTATCAATGAACGAACCAGCACAATTAATAATAGAATAAATTGACTTTTTATGCTTTCTGGTATGATAAAATGCAAAGTACACAACATTATTTATATGGCATTCTTGTCAAAAAGTTTTAATTTGAATCTTATCATGAAACTAATCAGATAAATCCAGAAGTGACAATTTAAGGAAAATTGGCCTGGACCATTAAAAACTATCAATGGGTGGGTAGGCAGTGGGGCTATTCTAGGTTAAAAAATGACTAAAAAGACATGACCACGAATACAATAAGTGAACCTGAATTGGAACCAAATCCAAATAAATGCATTAATTAATTGCCAATCAGCTTTAAAGAACATTTTTGGGACAGTGGGGGAAATTTCAATATAGAATATATAATTAGATTTTTATTGAATCAATAATAAATTTCTTGGGTATAATAAAAATTGAGTTCAATAATTCTGAGGTACAGAAATAACAGGTGATTTGTCCAAAGCAGAGCTGGATTGTAACTTGGTTAATCTGGGAACTATGTTTCCCAGAATCCACTTCCTTGTATGGTTCCAGGTTAGAGTTGGCAAAAAAATAAGGACAATGTGTGAGATCTGAAAGTCAGAGGTGAAACAATGGCAATTTTCTCAGATCGTCAGACACATGATGTTCAGAGCCAGAGGTGCCTGACAGTTTCTAGCTTGTCCTCTCTCTCTGGCTCTGCATCCAGCTTGTTTTCCTGCCACTGGCACTGCTGATCAACAGTGGCCCCAGACCCCCTGCCAAAGGCCTGACTGCACAGTCACAGATGACATAGCTACCCGGAAGCAACAGCCTTCCACGGACCTTCTCAGAAGCTCCTCCTTTGTGGGCTCACTTTGGTGCCAGGATTGAAGCTTGGTTTCTTACCAAGCTGCAATCTCCAGCTTGCTCCCTATGCCATGATTCCAGGCATATGTTTTAGTGACCCTTTTGCTGATCCTCCAACCTCCCCATTTCATCTTCCACTTCCGTAGCTCATTCCACATTTGTATATGGTCTAATTTGTATTACAAATCCCTTACTTCCATAATACTCTTCATTACTTTGTTTTCCTCACTGAATCCTGACTGATAATCGTGTTGACCTCACAGGTGGAGAAGCTGGACTTTTTCACGACTTCCTCCTCGTTTTCTGATTCCTTTGGCAGAGCTCTTTCTTAGTAAACTATGGCATCTCTTAACCCCACGATTAACCTGTTATTTTCTAAGGATTTGTAGTTTTGGTGGTGATTGCTGACTTTATTTTTTTTACTCTATGTATTAGAAAGAGCAAACCTTTTGTGAGAAGTAAAAGGTTACTTTAATCCCTAAACTGATGGAGGACCTCTTACATAAGTATTTATTAGTGAGAGCAAGGCTTAATAATTTAACAAAGAATTGTAAATCTATAATAATAGAAACAAATACATCCATAAGGGTAGTTCTATTCTAGAAGATAATTTTTGAACTGCAAGGAGTTTTACAGATTCTTGAATTTATAGGATGGAAAATTGAGAATCAGAGGGATGAGATAATATCTCTAAGGATATCAAATTATTAAAGACAGAAATGGGATTGGCGAAAACATATTCTATCTCTTAGAGTATGTGCTTTGAGTTTACGTAATTAATTTCAGAAATTAACTGATGTGCCTCCACTGGGGGATGGCCATATGGTGGGTAGTTACATGATCAAAGTACAGATCCTGACTCCTACAAATATTAGTGCCTGTGACCTTGTACAAAGAACTACCCCTCAGTTTCCTCACATTGAAACACAATATCTGGTTCATAGTAAGTGTCCACCTAATATTAACTTAGGTATATATCTTGAATATTGGTAAAAATGGTACCTATACTCTGGAAGCTTCTAAATTAACGGAGAAAGACAGAAAGACAGACGCACACATACAGTTATTTAATGACTTAGAATATGGACACCACATAGAAGAACACTATGGATCTATGGGAGGACAAAACATCCAATTTGTCATGAAAGTGAGGGTGATGCGTTCCCTGGGAGATGAGTGTAGGCAGCTTTATAGAGTAGAGCTCTTAGGATCTGTTCTTGTGGCAAAGTGAAGGAAGCAGGACTTGGAAGAGGGAGAAGTTAGGTTCAGCTTCAGACATGGTGAAGAACTCTGGTGAAATCAAGAACTCTGGACCTGGGATGGCCCTTCCCAATTGTCCCAAACTGGGGAAAGGGGGCCTACACACTGCCATGTCGGTCAGTTATTGGTTCCAAGCTGCCTGCAGGGAGGGAGCAGTGACTCCCTTCAGCCACAGGCAATGTCACAAGAGGGACTTCGGCTGGAGTGCTCAGTCATCAACACTCCCGAGATGGGGGCAGGAGGACTTCAGTCCAGTATGGGGGCACCCAGTTGGTGCCCCACAGGCTCTATTACAGTGGGGATCAGTAAAAGCTTCCTGGACGAAGGCAGAATCAAAAAAGATTTAGATGTAGCCAGGAGACAAAGTAGGGTATATGTACTTAGGGAAAAGTTACAGCATAAACAAAGGCACTGAGGACTTAGGGGTAATGCAAGTAGTTTTGAAACATAACCATGACGGGGTGAGGTTGTGGGAAGAGTATGGTTGCAATAGCTCGAGAGGTAGGCAGAAGCCGGGTCATGAAAATTATTCAGTGGCAAAGTTTAACCTGCAGATATTTGAATGCTTATTGAAATACAAGAAGGAGGGAAGAGACCAAGTTAGACTGCTTTTTAGAAAAACTATCCCAACAATAGTGTGAGAGCATCAAGGCTGGGGACAGGAGGGCCCTATAATAGTCTGGGTGTTAGATGACAAGGTTCTGGAGAATACTACCTCTCTAGGAGAAGTATCTCATAATTTCACATTGATTATGTGTCATTTCATATGATGTGTTTATCACAACACTCTCAGATTATTGTTTTGTTCTTTATTTATATCCTCCTGGGTTCTGTAGATTTTGTTTTC
Source organism: Myrmecophaga tridactyla (assembly GCA_004026745.1). Classification (NCBI taxonomy): domain Eukaryota; kingdom Metazoa; phylum Chordata; class Mammalia; order Pilosa; family Myrmecophagidae; genus Myrmecophaga; species Myrmecophaga tridactyla. Next base: position 40,652 of record PVIY010017814.1, read on the forward strand.
TCTCTGAGAAAAATTATTTGTAGTTTCCTTAGAGGATAAAAAGAAAATATGTGTATTACACATATATTCTTAAGCTCATCTATTTATTCACAGCATTGACATTTAATCAATATGTGTCTAGTACACGAGAAAGGCTTTTTTTTAATTACAAGAGTTTTCAAAAAAATCTGTTAAGATAAAACATTTAAGACAAAAGAAGATTTTAAAACAACTTCTGACTTCTGAATTTAATTTGAAAAGGAAAAAATGTAGAATTCTAAGAATACAGAACAAAAACTCCTCATGAACATCATAGTTGTAAATTTTGGTTGGAAATTAAAAATGACCTTGGGAAAGGTCAACTGACTAAAGTCTCAGTCTTCTCCTCTTTCAAATGGGTCAAATAATGCGACTTCAGAAGGTTATCATAAAGGTTCAGTGATACTATATGAATTTTAGCATTAATACTTCTAATCATTTATCAAAAAGAGGTGTCCTCATTCAGAGGGGAAGAGACCAGTAAAGGAAAAACACAGAGGTGACCCAGGATAGCTGGAGTCGTGACTTCAGGCCACATAAGGTGGAGTTACCGGGGCCTGGAGAATCTGAACTGGGCCAGAGGAACTTCATAAGGATTTAGTTTCCATTTTCAATCTTCTGTGTCAGTTTCCGTGACAGTGTGAACGACGCCTTTCATATGGTTTGCTTATTCTAATCTAAGCTTTCACCAGAACATGCATTGTTTTAATGAGTTCTAATACATCTTTTGATGGCCATGTGACTCTTCTACCTAACTGCATGAGATAATGGTGAGTACAGGACTCATCTTCTGCTGGGTGGTGGCAGGAAAGAGAAGCCAGAGCCACTAGTTCTATTAGGACAGAGTGACACAGTAGAAACCCTGCTGAACTACGTGGGAGTCAAACGTTCCATATTTCAGTCTCTCAGTCCTTGGGCAAATATTGTATATTGCAGGACCCCAGCTTCTTCCCCCTAAAAACCAGAGGTTTGGAATTAAATTATTGAGTTCCTTCTGGCTTTATAATTCTGATCCTCATAGTTTACAAATTTCTCAAGAAAGAAAAGGGGGGAATCCCAGACTGCATGCTCCACCCTAGCTGAGAAGACTTACTTATTTGGCCATAGATACATAGCATACAGGAGTGTGAAGATACAGAATCACTCTGGCATGGAAAGAAATGGGAAATGTGCAATAAAGATGATGGGGTTTCAAAGAGGAGGTAAGTGCCCCTTCTTCAAGAAGATGCAAGAACCTGTGACATTTTTATCGTGTACTGAAACCTGCTGCAGATGCCCCAACCCTCCTAAGTCTGACCAAATGCTCTTTATACCCCTACCACCAACACAGCCCCACACACATACAACCACCTATGGAGAACTGAGAGACATTTTGAAAAGGAACCAAAGCAAATTCTTCAGGAGCCTAGAAAAAGACTGGACTAATTATTTGCTAGCCCTATTGTCAGACTATCTGACATTAGCCAAGTTTCAAGTTTCAGGTCAAAACATTTACATAAGAGTCCCCCTGATGTTTTACAGTGGTTTTTCTTATTATAAAACTCTCAAAATATTGACCTCCTTGGAAACATTTCTTCGTACACTCCATTGCATTTTATAAATGTCTCTTCTTTGGTTCCTTGAGTTGCCATTAAGTACACCCTCCCTCCCCATGAGGTCGTTAACTCTTTAGATCTATCTCTCAATCTCTGTTGTGATGACATCATCACTTTTTGTTAAGAAAATGATTGTTATGTCTCGGAAGATCTGATCCCATATGTAAGCCATTAACATAAAATGAGTGTGCCGTGAAAGAGATGCAGATTCAACCCCCTCAAAAATAGTATGACTTGAAAAGACAAATGAGCTGCAGAAACAGTTGAACAAGGTGATAGCCACTCAGGGTGGAAAAAAGTACAAGGCTTGGCTGCTACCAGTGTATTATGCTTGACGCATTGTGCCAACACTTTAAATGCACATAACCCTGTTTTCAAGAAGGATGCAGTGGCCAAAACATTGATAGTTAAAGATCACTGCAGCTGTAATTTGCTGATTATGAAACTGAGGTACACATTAAGAACCTGTCATGTTCCAAGTATTAAATGAATGGGGACTGTCTGCCAGTTATTTAGTGAGCTGATAGTAACAAAGCTGGACTATTGAGACTAGAGAGAGACCTGGTCAGTGATTGCTAAATCACCAGTGCCTAGAACTGTCCCTGGAACATAGAAAAAACACACTGAGTGTTTGTGGAATGAATATGTCGCACCACATTATTATCTTTGCTATGTTTTTATGTGTTTTTCAAGGGTACAAGCTGCTCCTTAAAAAGAAAAAAATTGAAGCCTTTTACAATTAAGCGTCTAGTTTGTCTGTTTTTACATCCACAATGATCTATATCATTGTCATTGTTTGGACTTATTTTTGCCTTTTAAGTTGTTTTTGTTAAAAACCTGTGAATTATACCTCCACTTTTAGGCAAATCATCCAAAAAAAAGTTGCTCTTTCTTTGGTCACAAAATATCTTTCAAGATATTTTGAAAACATAGTAATAGAGAAATGGAAATAAATACAGTAGTAGAAGAAAATCATTTTAGTAGAAGGCAGCGATTATTTTAAGCCACTGAATTTGGATCATTTCTGTGTGACTGGCTTCATATGTTTGAATTCATTGTACCTTCATAGCATTACTGCTACTGATGTAACCAATATGCTTGATTTAATTCACAATTCTCTAGAATTTGAGCTAATATCAAACTGTCACTTAGTAAAAATGGAAATTTAAAGCTGGAAAGAAGCTTCTGGGTTTTTTTTTCACATCTCTTTGGCATAGGCATGGCCAATCAATCTGATTTTTATTTTGAAAGATGATTTTCATCTTTTCGTTTTTCACACTATATTCCACCATTATTATATTAATAATGTTACTATTATTAATTACTAAATAAAATAATATATATTACTATATTAAGTGATTAAGTTAAAGATAATAAAGCACTACACTGAAACTTGACTTACCTATAGTTTTGCTTTTCATTTCCTATGTGGAATCTGTCATACTGTGAATAGGCTCGGTTTCCTTCCCAGTCCAATAACTCAATCCTTAGTATGTACTGCCTCTGACTGGTTAAGGCAAAAATAAACTCATTCCCCAGCCAGTATTCACCAGAGGGATTTCCAAAACCCTAGGAAGGAAGATAGGGATACAGTCATTACTTTAGAGAAAAGTTCTTTCCGTAATCAGCATTTAACCAATTTTTAAATAATAAAATGTTTAAAATCAAAAAGATATTTCTTTCATTTTGTGCACTTTTTTCAATTACTGACGTATTTCAATGCTTTTCTGCTATGTTTCCTTCTGTGTAAGCAAAAATCCAATTCTCATAGTAAACCCTCTGTTATTCAAGTGCTCATAGATGAAATACTTTTGGATTAAATGAATATGGTTACTAGCGTTAACTAGACTTCTGAATTTATACCTTGTGTTGTAAAATTTATAAAATACTAGTTAACAGAATATTGCTAATATAATTCAATTTTTTTTTCAATCAGGACTATAAGGTGGCCTCAGACAAGTATGTAACAATATTATTATTACTACTACTATTATTGTTGGTATAAATATTAGTATTATTCAGAAGTCCAATTATGGTGCAATAATAATTTGAAAATGTTAGACGACCCTTGACTTTTGTGGCTTTAACATTCTCATTTTTAAATATTAATAAGCAAATCTGCAACTCCATGACCATAATTATCTACAATGTTTTACCAAAATGGATTTGAATTTTGAGGCAAAAGGCTGACACATAAGGTTAATAAGTGAACCTAAATTGCTGCTCTGTATCTCAATCTCAATATGGCTTTATTTATCTTTTTATAGTAATCCCAACTATGATCATTAGTTTCAAAATAGTTTCTTTGTGGGAAAAAAACAAGTCGTCCCCAAAAGAAAGCCAACTCTTGGTGTTGGCAACGTTAGTTGCCAATAAGGAAAATAAGGAACTCCTAAGAAACTACTGACATTCTAGACTTAGGGTATTCACGATTGGCCTCAAAAAGGTTTCCTTGGGGATGCTTGAAATTCTGTGCGATTCTTGATCTACACGTTTGTCTTATTTACCAGTCTATGAGCCCCCTGATGACAGAGGCTAAGCTGTGTTTGTTAATCTTTCAAGACTAGTAGAGTGCTGGCATACATTGGACACTTTATACGTGTTTACTGAAGTTCAAAGAAAAAGGAAGAAAAGAAGGAAGGTAGAGAGGAAGGAAGGAAACAAAACATTACACCATATTAATAAAGCCATATAGCACAAATAATATTCAGAGAAGTAACCGTAAACCACAATTCTAGTTATAGATGAATTGGTTGAGTCTCAGGGAAGTGTTTTCTCAAATTGCCCAACTGAATGGTAATCACTGGGGTTCTGGCTGAAAAGTTCCTGGCTCCACGCTGAATCGGAGTATCTGACAGCAGCCCACTATATCAGCATTTGAACAAGGCCCCGATTTGTTGTGGCACATTAATATTTGCGAGACACACCTCCAGCAATCACAGGCTATATTCAGATATGTCAGAGAAAACAAAACTCTGATTAATTGAATCTTTCATTAATAAAAGCCATGTTATCTAAACTGATAAATATGAGGAAAGTGCTAAAACAATTGTTTCCGTCCTTATTTTCTGAACACATGCGATGGGCTTTGGAAATCTATGCTTCTTTTCACATGTAAATGCCTATCAATTTTATGGAATGATAACTACATTAGAAGTTCTCTTAAGTGCTTTCTCCTTTAACTGATTGAACAAATGAACCAGTGATCTCCATTTTTTCTTTAAACTTTATTGATACCCAGAGCATACTAAAAGCAAATTAGATACACTTGTATACTAACTGCCTCTGCTAGTTGAGTTGTATACTTACCAAAGGCAAGTTGTGTGTGCTCCCAAACCTGTTCATGCCAGTTGTGATCTTGTAATGATAATATTTACAACATGTTATGTAAATAAGTTCAATATACTAGAAAAATAAAATACTTTTTTTTTTGAGGGGGGGTGGGGTACATGGTCCAGGAATCGAACCATGGAAGGTGAGCATTCTACCACTGAACCACCGTGCACCCTACTAGGGAAATAAAATAAATTTCCATTTTAAAAAAATAAAACAATTTAAACATTTAGGTATGCTCAATAAACACAACCATGAAAAAAATGCTTTTGAATCAGGTGTTGCTGAAAGAACTCTAAAAGATTTGGAAACATAAGAACACAATAGAAGATTCTTCAATGAGATTGTTCTGAATGTCTTTAAGTGCTTGCTCTATTTTAAAGAAACTGAAACTAGAAATTGAGTGCATTTCATTATGGGAAACATTTATGTAAGAACCATTGACCCGGAATCCCAGGCCTTGGGCCTACATTACAAAATGGGTAAACAAATGCATATTTTTCTACTTGAAGTTATAATGAAATGTATATTAATATTAAGTAGGCATACCTTAAAAATTATTCCCCAATCTAATTTTGATTTTTGGTTAACTGAATACCCTTGGTCCAGACTGCCCTGGATATACACTCCCCTCAAGACCATCCACCTGTAGCTCCGAGTAAAACAGATAGGGCACTTTGAAGTTAGTCCTCCAGTGGCTCCTTGCATCTCTTGAATGAGATGCTCAAGTTACACTTTGCAAAACTTCCACAGTGCCAGGGAATTTTAGAGCAATTAGGGACGTGCTAACAGTTTAACACATTCTTATGGCAGTTTCATGTTATAGACCAGGGAGAAGGAAAAAAGCGTTCCTTCTCCAGTACATAAGCAAAAAGGAAAATTACAAGGGGCTGAAAGTAAAGCATTAGCACTTTCTCATTTGCAGAAGCCAGTGGGAAGAAGGAGAAGACTGCTGTGATTTCTTAGCATTTCTACTCTGTTCAGATATGTCAAAACTCTCTCTTTAGCTTCTTGACAATTCCCTCTTCTGTGTGGTCAGTAAGAAGGGGTTCAGTAATTATACCAGATATGCATAAAAAGGCTGAGAATGATGAAGTGTTAAGCTTTAGGTCACATATTTCCCTGCTGTTGAAAGCATTGTAAATGATAAATGATAATGGTAAATGATAAAACGCTCAGACTTCCCCAGGGAAAAGTGCTATAATCTCCAGCAAGCCTCAGAAATGGATTGGTGGTAGTGCCATTTGTACCAGCGACACCATCCCCATCGGCATGCAGATATGTACCTCCCCTAGAGGAGGCAAATATCCTTTCCTAAAGAGTTTGCTTATTTTCTGATGGAAAATACAGGAGGGAGCAACTGAAAAGAAAGTAATGAAACTTACTTTTAGAAATCAAAACTCTATTTCATGGGAGCAAAACATTTGACTGCAATGAATCAAAATGACTCTTAGAAAGATATTGTAAGGAGGAAACCTTCTAATGGCCAAGTGCAGTGATACAGAAACAAAATGATTCATCATAAAAATGAAAAAGAAGTGAAAGAAGGCGAAATGGGTTCCCACATTAATAACCTGCCTGTTGGGTAGTTTATCAGGTTCCAACAAAGATTGGATGCATAGGAGCAAAAGCTTGCCTTAGATTAAATAACCTCTGCCCCTTATTTCTACTACAATTTGAATCTTGCTCTGCCACATGTTGGCTGTAGAACCTCCTACTTGACTTCTGAGCATCAGTTTCCTCATCTGCAAAACAGGGATTAAAAACATAGCTTCAGAGGCAGGGCAAGATGGCAGTGAAGGGAGGGGTGGTATTTAGTTGGTCCTCTAGGGCAGCTAGTAAATAGCCAGGAACAGTCTGGAACAACTGTTTGGGGGAACATCAGTGACCAGACACACATTGTACACCAATCTGAAAGGGGTGGAAGGGCTGAGATCACACCACAGAACTGTGAGTAAAGCCCCCAAAAGACAGAAGCTGCTGCTCCGCCCCCACTAGCATGGCAGGCTCAGTCAGAAACACTTGCCTGTGGGAAAAAGAAGATGCCTCTTTTGGGAGCAGGGGAGGGCAGCCTAGCCAAGCTTCAATTGCAGTTTTAATTAACCAGTTTGGTCTGCTGAATATAAGCTCCAAGTACAGATAAACTGAGAGCAAGCAGGGAAGGAATCCTGAGGTTTCTCTGGGCAGAGAGGAGGCAGGGCTGATAGGATAAAAAGATGAAAAAAAAAACCCCAAGACTTTTGGAGTTGGCCCAGTTTGGAATACTGGAAAAGAGCTGTGCCCCAAGGCACATAGAGCCAAGTACCAAGGCTTGTGACTGGTGATCCTTGGGCTCTGAGAAGGGATATTTAAAAAAAAAAAACTATTCCAAGTAGCTCATTAGAGAAAGCCTCAGGTATTTTTAATTGTTAGCTCTGATTCAGGCAAGGGCAGACTTAAGAAAGGCCTGAGGGCCAAAGTAACAAGTTAAGTGAAGGAGCTAATTCCCTAGAGGGCTTATCTTCCCCAGAAAAGGGGTAGGTGGGGCCAAGCTCAAGTGGCTGCCCTCAATCAGACAATTCAGACCCCAGGGATTAAATCCTAAACTTCCCTTCTACATCAGCTTCTGTCTCAACCATGCCCCTGGGCAGCCACAAGGTCAGTTTGGAATGAAAGGCACTGTACCTACCACTTTAAACTGGTGAAGAGTTGCAGGCTGACAAACCATCTGCTGGGAAGATGGTGGAAATGCACAGAGTCTAGAGGCTTCACAAGAATCTCTAATAGCCTTCTGGGCCTTATCCCTAGGAAAACTTAATATTGATTACACCCTCCTCCTGAGACCTGGGCCTGTCTCTTCCTGGTAAAACTGACTGGGGTTGATGATATCTGGGGAGACCATTAATAAATGAATGAATAAATGGATAAATAAATAAAGGTTCAATTTAGGTAAGGTAAGAACTAGAAAAACAAGAGCTGAAAAATTCTGAACAGTTAAATAGAAAATATGCTAGAGGTCTAAAATAAGTTGAACCAAACATAAAAAAAAAAAAAAACAGAGAACAAAGCAAACCAATAAGAAAACCCTAGGAAAAAGAGTGAAAATGATCTCCAGAATAAATTAATCAAGGAAATCAAATGCCAAGACACCAACAAAAAATTATGAGTCAT
>PVIY010017815.1:0-48525 GCA_004026745.1 Myrmecophaga tridactyla
GTGTCTCCTTTAACTTTGGAAGGCTCTCCCTGCTGGGGGCGTGGTGGAGACAGAGGAGAGGTTGTAGGCTAGTTTTAATGGCTTCAATTTGCCAAGCCCTGGGGACTGAGTTCTTTTAGAGAGGGATTCCACCTAAGTTGGGCTTCACCCCTCCCCTGGGGAAGGCATAGGTGGGAGACAGCCCTGAAAGCAGTCTGTTTCTGCCTATGCGTGGGGCTGTTGCAGCCTGAGAAGTCCCGCCGCTGAATCCAGAGGCTGCCAAGTCTCCGACCCCCGTTTTGTCCCCTTTCCTCTTTTTCGGTTAGCCCAATAAGCAACTTCTGATTTGCCCGGTTTCGCGTGAGCTGGGGGCCTATTTTTGGTAATCAGAATTTGTTCATTAATGCCACAATTGGCGCTTGGTTGGATTCAATCCCCGCTACTGTAAGTCTCTTTCCTTTCCCTCTGAGAAGCCGCCTATGGGGGAGGGGCGCCGGCCACCGCGGCTTTGGGGAACTCACCGTTCCGGCGAGTTTCTGTCGGTCTAGCTGCTCCAGACCTGGGCACGCTGTGTTTCCTGTCACTGACGTGGTTCCGGGAGCTGTTATGTACTGTTTCTGGTTATCTAGTAGTTGTTCTGGAGGATGAACTAAAATGCGCACATTGCTAAGCCGCCCTCTTGGCCCCCCCTGAGCACTATATCTTTAAATCACTATTGGCTCTTTCACTGTCTGGAGAGCATTGAAACACTGGCTGCTGCTGCCTTTGTCCAGATCTGGTTGAACAATAGCTGTCTTCAGAGACTGGCCCCCAGAAATCCAAATTTGCTATTCAAAAGCCATGTTTAATGATCAGCCATGCTCACCCTTGTTCTTGAGGCAGAGAATTTTTCTGTCCCTTTCTGTCAACAGCGAGCTAGGACTGGACCCCATGGCAGCCTGCAGTGAGAATGGGCATCAACATTTACCACACAAAGAGAGCAATTTACTGTTCTTTACTATAATTTATCTGCCTCTTCCTCCTGCTTTTCCCTGGGTGCTATGCAGTGTTCTTCTGGCCTACAGAGTTTCAAAATAGTTGTTTCAGACAGTTCCTGCTTGTTTAATAGTTTAATAGCTGTTTTGTTGGAAGGACTGAATCCAGGAGTTTTGTATTCTGTCATCTTTCCCAGAAGTGTTACCTCTACTCTCAGTAAGTTATTCTTGAGAGTGGATTTGTACTCCCTACTATTGTTTAAATTGCAATAAAACATCATTCTGTTCACTAAAAAAAAAAGATAATTTGATATAAGGAAAAACATAAAAATATAGAATTACAAAAATGAAAACAGGCATGGAATTCATTGTCTGTCAACAAAACTGTTCTGTCAAGTCTTCAAGAAACATACATTTAAAACTGTTCTTCAATACAATATAATTACCCCCAATTTTTGCAACATGTGACTGAAAGAATACCCAATACCTTCCTCTCTTGTCTCATGAGCTTTAAATAAAATTTCTTGAGTTTTTTCAGTTTTGTATCTTTGTTATGAACACAGCCATTTTGAAAGAGGTGTGCTTTACATTATGTAATATACATATTCATAAAATTTCTCCACATTAAATGTTTCATTTCTGCTTGCTCTCAAAAAGAGATGTGGTCCCACGAAAAGTCTTTTGTTAAAAGTAACAACATTAAAAAATTGTACAATATTTTAAATATCCATAGCCTATTTGGGTGAATCTATGCTTACAGGTTTCTCCTTTCCATGAAATTGCAGGAGATGGAAGTTATACTATATTATCTCCAATGTGTTTCAGCTGCTCAGACACTGTAGTCTCCATCATGATGCAAAGCTACTACCACACCTTAGTGGATGCTAGTCTAAATCAGTTTATATTATCCTACAGCTACATTGCATAGGTATAGCTTAAAGACCTTCATTTCTAACTTTTTAGAAAAAAAATAACTTTGCTCTTTTTCTTTTTGAGACAATTCCAAGAAAATTACCAAGAATTACCTTATTTTCATGTTATATCCAAAAGAGATTTCTGCTTATCTACAGTATGGAAGACAACAAAAATTTCAAATGATTTCTGTATCCTTATCATATATTTATACAAACCAGAGATGTAAAACTCTGGACTGCTGAGAACATGAAAGCATGTGTCCTTGATTTAGATCACATTCCATCCCTTTTACAGCAGTCAGTCAGCCAGTAGAAGGTCACCAATTAACCATCTGATTTTGGAAGTAGTCAAATAAAACTGGTAATGAAGCACAAAGAAAATAGAGGATGTGGTTTACATAAGACATGTGAGATATGTGTACCCTGTTGTTTGGAGGATAGTTCAAGCAATAGCCAAGTGCAACCAACTAAGCAAGATGATCATTACTTTGGATATGCCACCACTCTTCCTTTGCATCCAATTGTGTGTTTAAATCTTCAACTCACATGCAATACAATGTTTATAGACTACAAGTTGTGTGTTTAAATTGCACAACCATTTCAACTGAGTTATGTGATTCATCCAATTAGATATCCTTTTTGAAGACTCCCAAGTGATATTTTAAATATATATTGTTCCAGGGAAAGAGATGAGATAAATAATTCTACGTTCTTCTCTCCAAGCTCCAAAAATTGTTTGGTAAAGATTCTGTCTCCATGACAGGCCTCAAACTTCCCTGACAGTTGAAAATACCCTGCAATAGAGTCTCTGTAAAGCAAAAATGTACATACCATGCTTTCTTTAAGCCCATATGTAACAAATAAAGATATCAAATGAACTGACATTTCTGCATTACAGTTTAAAATAACATCCTGTGTGACTTCTATAGGCAATACTCTAGCTCAATTTCAGATTTTCTAAACACTGGCTTTGCTTTCAAAGAATAATGTTCAAGTTCCTGTACTGTGTGTGGAGACTGGTTCTAAAACTGAGGGGAAAGTTAAGAATGTGTGGGTTTTGGCTTCAGAATTAGCCATGCTTTTGTGCTCTACTGCATTAAACTGTTTCTTATTAATAGATCATGCAGCTACCCACCACTCACCCTTCCCTCTTCTCCACACACAAATATGACACATTCTCATAATCAATAGCAAATGTTCATTCTGAGAAGTTTCACTTTTTTTTTAAGCCCACCCTGACTTTTATTGTGATGCAATGAAACCATCAGAATTCATGGTTTGGAGTGTGGCATATAGAATAAGTGAGTATATCCTGAAAGTACAGTTGAAATAATACAATGTTTATCAGATTTATTCTTCTCTCCAAAAGGACTAAAGCTTTATCTTGAAAAAAATAGAAAGGAAATAAAGTGATATAGATGTTAGAGAAATAAAATAAAATATATGAAATTTTTCTTCCTAAAAGTTATTTTTTTACTTCAGATATTTTTAAAGTGTCTGCTTTAAAAAATGCTTTATTTTCAGAGATATGCAAAGTTTCTTTAGTTTTTCCTTTTAAATCATTCAATTTGAGCAATAGTTCTCCTATAATATTTAACCCCCATTTAGATCTTACAATATCTACCATAATCCAATGGACAGTGTAATGTTTTATTAGCATGTAGCCAAGAGTATACTCCTTTCTCACTTTTCACCTTCTCAACTGCTTTCCTTCTCTTAGACTGTTAGCCCTTCTCTCAGTGACACCCACACTGTCCATTGGCTTCTTGACAAACTGTCCTGGCTCTCTTCTTTATGTAAATACTTATCTAAATCTTCTAATAATTGACCTTATTTCCTAAGGATGATTGTTCCCCATCTGTCTACCTCTCTCCCGTTTTCCCTTTCAGACTTTCATTGACCTCATATGCTTGTGAAACAAATTTTAAATTTTAAAATATATAAATCTTAATCTAAAATCTCGGTATTTCTCTCAATTCCTTTCTTTCTCCCTTTCTCTTCCTTCCTTCCTCTCTCCCGCCTTTCTCTCACTTTTTCCCTTCCCCTCTCTCTTACCTTGTATTTTCTTAAAACCATTTCCAATGATGTCCTAAATTAGTAGATTAGTTCAGTATATGAAAAAATTATTACTACATTTTAAGAATCCCTGCTTTACAGTAAAAGATGGCTAATGTGAAGAAGGTTGGAAATGGTTTTGAAAGCTAACCTATAGTGTCTGCTCCAAGCACCCACTTGTTTATCTACATGAATACCTGAGCAGTTATAAAAAGAAAAGTCAGGGAGGGCAGGCCACAGTGGCTCAGCAGGCAGAGTACTCGCCTGCCATGCCAGAGACCCAGGTTCAATCCCCAGTGCCTGCCCATGCAAAACAACAGCAACAAAAGGGGGGGGGGAGGAAAAGTTAGGGAGAAATGTGATCTAGTATACACATTCTTATGACAAGAAAGAGTCTGGCATATTTAGAAAACAGAGAGCTGTTGAGAATGTCAAGCACAGTGTGTGAGGAGGAAAGAGGCCTCTGGGGCTATATAAATTCCCACAGAGCCTGCAGCTGAGAGACAGGGACAGAATTTGAATGCAGGCAGCCTGGCCCTAGCTCTAGTGCCTCTCTGCTGAAGAGCTTTAGACAAATTTTTACAAGAAATGTTCATTATCCAGGAAAAGATTTATCAATGTATTTACCATATAATTTCCAAGCCTTAAGACAAGACAGGATGAACAATATAAGGGGTAAAATGGTTTCTACCCATTATTCAAAACATGCTTCTACAAATCAGGTAAAAGATGTGCATCACAGTATTGTTTATTAGGAAAGGAGGCCAGGAAAGCCCAAAGCTAGGGGACAGGTGGGCAGTTTGACTACAAGTGATGGGACAGAATGTGGTCTAAAGAAGGTCAGGTATATACAAGCTACTCAGCTGGTTTGTGGCTTGGTGTGGCTTAGGTTGGTGGTCCAGCTGCGCAAGCTGCAATTGCCTGCAGTGTTTCTCGCAGGGTGTAGCACCCAGTCTGGGAACTTGTAAGTGGTTTAGAGAGCCAATGGAATATTATGCTTTCATAGAAAATGGTGCTTATGGAAAGTTCTTAAAATGTGTCAATTGCTTAGCTGATATAGTTAAGGGTACAAAATCTGATGCAAAATACCATGTATTAAGAACCTTATCAGACATAAATTTTTTAATTCATAAAGAACTAACTACGAAAGAAAAATACAAAAATGTAAACATATTTTGGCAGTGAAATCTTGGGTGATTTTTTTCTTATAATCTATATTTTCCAGTAATTGTGCACTACATATTGTTTCTAAAGCAAGCAAAATTTTATATTTGCAAAAAGAAATCTCTTTCAAATGAAGGCATATTTAGCTCCATAATTTCATCAAAACAATTTGAAGTTCTTGGAAAAGGAAGGTATGAAAATTTCTATCAATATAACACATTTGTTAGAAACTAATTCTCTGTCACAGAAGCATATAATGAGGTAATAAAGAGAATTCAGTTAAAACTATCTAAGAATATAAAGTGCGAAGAGTAAGTTGTATGAACATTTTCAGTCAGGAATGCCAAAACTACCCTTCCAACTGGTCATGGTCTTCCTGAAAACCTCAGCACACAGCCAACCAAAGGTTCAGTTGATGTGTTTCTCAGGTTATCTCCATATCTCACCATAAGGTTATCTTCTAAGTGCTTCACAAAGTTTCTCAAAACACTTTTCAAAAGCACAGGGGTTCTAGGGTGGTGCGATGGTGGCTCAGTGGCAGAGTTCTTGCCTGCCATGTGGGAGACCCGGGTTCAATTCCCAGTGCCTGCACGTGCAAAAGGAAAAAAAGAAAAAAGAAAAAGCACAGGAATTCTAATCTAAACGTGTTTCATGTCTCTCCGGGCAATAAGGAAAAAATATTATCAAGATATAAATCAATCGTGAAACTCCAAAGTTAAATCTCCTTTCAGTTGTTTCCTCAAGAAACTTTGAGAAGTTTTAGGACCACAGAATTAGAAGGGACCACAAGAGATCAAAGGAAGCCTATCAGTAGACCAGACTGTTTAAGTCAGTGTTTAGACCATTCTGATAGACAAAGCAGTCAAAGCTAATAAGTAGTCATGCAGCAGTGAGTAAATGCAGAGCAAAAAATATACATACTCGAAAGAGGTAACGTGTAAAGTTATCCATAATTGTTTTCTCATTTGAAAAGAATTTCAAAGCAAAAGGCTGAGTGTGGTGCATGCAGTGTTATTATTCATACTTGCTTTAATGGTAATGCTAACAGACTATAGAAAGTAAAATCATACAACTAATAACTTATTGAATTAAGAGAAGGTTGGAAAAAAACGTAAATCAATTCTAATCAACAATCTTATAATGTTAATATTTTATGTTTATCCCTTTCTGCAATCAGTGAATTCTTTATAGAAACACTGAACTTCTAGGAAAAGAAGACTCCATAGAATATGACTATAAAATTTAATGAAATAATAAAAAACTCAAAAAATAAACATATACACCTAAAAAAGAGTCCAGTCATTGACCTGACTTTCATGAAGTCATGTTCTTTTCTTCCTCACAGCCTTGCCACACATTCTCTATATTTTCATGGGGTTATACTAAGGTTTTCCTCTCTGACCCTCCTATCTAAAGAAGCTTCTCCCAGTTAGTCTCCACCATACACCGTCTGCTTCGTTCACAAAATAATTTGCAGTTTCGTGGTAACAATTCATAAGTTTACTTTTTGATGTCTTTCTTTCTGCTATAAATCCCACAAAGGCAGAGCTATGTCTTACTCCCAAATGTATTTGTAAAACATAATCTACCATTTATATTTGCTGAATGTTAAATCAATTTTATACCATAAATTTTGAAAATATGTTTTCAAGTATTCCAGGTATCAGTATTATATTTCCTCTATCTTTTTCCTTTCATATTATTCCTGACTCACTTCCAATAAGGGAATATATAAAATTCTGTCAAGTCTTCAAGAAACATACATTTAAACAAATATTTAAACATTTTCAGGGCATTGAGAAGTTTCAGTAGTTGTAAAAGGTGATATAAAAATCAGTGATTTAAAAACATACCTTGGTAATCTAGAAACAGATGGATGAATTCATAATAAAGGTGATATTTCCTTTAATGATTAAATATTAAAGAACTTGCCTTAAAACAGGGGCAATGTTATAAGGATAACTATTATAATGTTGTTTTTAAACTAATGCTACTTATAGTCGATATAATTAGATAAGAAAGCCAAATATCTGGTTTAAATTGGAAGAACCAGAATTATCATTGCAACTGATAATAGTATACTTGACAATTTCTTGTGAATGAGCATGTTAAAAACAAGAATAGAATTCAGAAATGTGACAACTTACAATAGTATATGAACAATAATCATTCAAAATATATAGCAAAAAATTCAATAATGGATAGCAAGAAAATGTTTAAATGACTAAAAAATTCTATAAATGTTCATGGTAGTTGAAGCCATATAATGATTATATTTGGTCTATTATACTATGGTCTCTACTTCTGAGTATTTAAAAATTTCCATAAGAAAAAGTTTTTATAAATGACTAACAAAACTAATAAGCATAAAAATGCATAAAAACCATAAAAAAGTTTTAAAATATACTAAAGGGGCAGGCCACAGTGGCTCAGCAGACAGAGTTCTCGCCTGCCATGCTGGAGACCCAGGTTCAATTCCTGATACCTGCCCATGCAAAAAAAAGAAATATATATATACACATATATATATACTGAAGGATATAGAAGGCGGCTTTTTTTGTTTAAAGATGCGTAATCAATTTCAGGTGAGGAAAAGTCAAATATTATAAAAATATTCATTATGTCAAAATTAATGTTAGAATTCAATTTTATCCAAGAAAATCAACTTAATTTTCATTGAAGCCTGATAGAAAATGAGCCATAGGATTTTTATCTCTTAAAACAAATATTAAAGTACCTAGAAAACTAAGAAAGAAAGAAGAGTAATGAGGTTATATATTCATTATTCATCCAAATCAGGACAGTTGATCATACGGGTCATAGTAAAAGTAATTAACAGGTATTAATTGACTCACAACAGTCATAAACTGAGCTGTCTCAGTAAACCAAATAATCATGATCATCTTAGTTACCTACCAGATATTAAGATATCATTTAACATTAACATTATTTAAAACGGCTTGGAATTGAGGCATAAGTAGACAAATCAGCTAAAAGCATAGAATGGAAAGATTCGAATACATCTGAGAATTTTGTAAATAATAGAAGTAACATTACAATTCTATAGGGAAAATATTTGATTATTTAATGATGTGCTGAGATAACTCTATGTAACTTAACCAAATCTTAATTCTTTATCAAAATTGATTCCAATTAGATCAAATAGTGCTTAGAATAATACTAAAATAAATTATTATGCTCTTTAACATTTTACATTGAATAATGCTTTCAAAGCAGAGTATAAAGATCAAAAGTCATAAAAGGAAATTGATTCATTTCACTCCAAAATTACTAAATTTCTTACTAAAAAAATTTTAACAGTAAAAGACCAAACTGGAAAAATATCAAGAACACATATAACAAATGGCTACTGTTTTCTGTTTCCCTCTTGCTCCCATATACTACCTTCTCCACAGAGCCAAAAAAGGAATGCTTTACAAATGGAAGTTAGCTCGGGTCCATCTTCTGCTCATCACCCCCAGTGGCATCCCATCTTACTCAGATGAATGAATTACAAATGAATTCGCAATTTCTTGCCAACTTCTACATGATCTAGATAATCTCCCCAGCTATCTCAGTGACTACACCTCCTCTCCTGTCCCTACATTTCAGCCACAGTGGCCTCTTTGCAACTCTTCAATGTACCAAGAAAAGAACCTTCAGGGTGCATTTGCAAAAGCTGTGTCATCTAACTGGAATGCTCTCTCACCAGATATTTCCTTGGTTTGCTTCCTCTGTTTATTCAAGCCTTTACTTAAATGTTACTTACTGAACAGTCTTTCTCAGATTATTTTATATAAAAAGAAGTTCCCCTCCAATACGATTTTTCCATTGTACTGAATCTCCCAAACCTTGCCTAATGTTCTCCACACTTACTTATCACCACATGATATATGAAATGCATTTATGTTGCACTAATTCTCCCTTCCCACATCAGAATATAGTCTTCATCAGTGAAAGGCTTATGCTAATGCATTCCCAGCACTTAGCTAGGGTAGACATATCTGTTATACAATAGTTAGTTGAATAAATGAATACTTGAGTGAATTTAAGAAGTGTGTATATAGATCAATTTAAAAAGAACAATATAAATGGGAAAATGTCTAAGGGCTATGAACAGGCAAACGAAGAAAAGTAAATACAGTGGCTGTTGATATATGTAAAAAAGACTAAAACTATCTCATACTCAAAGAAATGTAAATAAAAATCAATATGAAGTGTCATTTGTTACTCAAGCGGGCAAATAATAAAGCAATGGGTAGAAAACTAAGTACCTTCTATCATACAGAGTTGGTGGAGACTATTATTGGTACAATCTCTTTGAAGGGCAATTTTGCAAAATTTAACAAAATAAAAACATGCTTGCCATTCTATTTCTGGTCATGATGGAGTAACATGTACTGGACTGGCCCTCACAATGAAACAAATAGAAAATTATACAAAAAATATAAACCAAGTGTCCTAATTGAGAGAATGAAGCCAAAAGAAGTGATCTGCATGGGCCTCTAGGCTTTCAGCCTGAAGTATTGTCCTGGATCTTGGCATAGGAAGAACATGGTGGCATCTTGAGTGGAAAAGAGAAGGACACGATTTTGGGGAGGCTAAAGTAGCTGGAATTTATGGGACAGAGCTTGGAAAGGAGAAAGCCACTCAAAAACAGAGTTTCAGAAGTATAACTCTGAGTGTTTTTGAGGGGTTTACTGAGTGTCAAGCAGTTCATATAAAGAATGAAACTCCAAAGAAGGCAGGTGAAGAATTCAGGACACACAGGACTGAGAGATATTCAGATTTGAAGGAGCCAGAGTGGGTTGACCATGTCAAATATTCAGAACATTCAGCAGAAGAACCATCCTTAGTGGAGAGACTAAACTAGCCCTAGACTGTAGGCGGCTATAGGCCACTCCCCCCAGCCCAAGGCAGTATAAGAAAAACAAGCCTTGAAAGGATGAAGTGTATCTACAAGTAACTTATCTGCCTTCCTGAAAAAAATTAATATTCCTTAAAGGAAATCATGAAAATTCTTAGTCTCAACAATGCAATATTCACAATCTCCAGTATTCAATAACAAATTACTAAATATGAAAAAGCAGGAAAATGTGACCTAAACCAGAAGGAAAATCAGTAATAGACTCAAACCAAGAAATGACAGCGATAATGGAATTAACAGAAATAAACTTTAAATAGTTCTTATATTATACTCATGGATTTAAAGAAAAAATATTAATATGAAAACTATATTTTTAAAATCAATTGAACCTTCGAAGAGCCAAAAAATACAATACCTGAACTAATAATAATAAAAGCTCATTGGATAGACTCAACATCAAATTAGATGTTGCAGGGAAAAAAAGAATTTAGAAATTCAGTAGAAAGCATTCAAACTGAGCTATGTGGAGGTATGGGGAAGGAGAAAATAAAAATGAATAGAGTCTCTGTGACTGTGGGACAATATCAAACGGCCTAAAAATGTGCATTTGGCCCTGGGACAAGTTGTTCAGGGAAAACATTTGAAGAAATTCTCTTCAAAGTCTTTCCAAATTTGGTGGAAACTGTACATCATAGATCCAAGAAATACAAAGAACAAAAGCAGGATAAATGTGGGCCTGCACACACATACATTTACATAACACACTAAAGCATGTCACAATCAACGTTCTGAAAAACAGTGATAAAGAGGAAATCCAAATTATTTTTTTTCAAAAATTCACAAAATGTCTCTAAAATTTATATGAAAATGTAAAGTACCTAGAGTAGCAAAATGATTTAGAAGAAGAATGAAGTTGGAAGACTGATACTGTCTGGCTTCAAGGATTATTTAAAGCTACAATAAGCAAGACTGCAGTACTGCTATAAAGATACACAGATCCATCAGTGGAACAGAAAAGAGTTAAAAAATATATAGGCCCTATACTATATCTGTATTTTCAGCAAAGGTACTAAGATTATTCAATTGGGGAAAAAAAAGTATTTTTTTCCCCTAAAAATAGCATTGCCTTATTGGATAGGCATATAAAAAAAGAGTGGAACGCCATCTTACCTTACAACATATACTGAAATTAATTTGAAATGATATTAAACCTAAGAATAAAAACTAAAACTATATAAATTCTAGAAGAAATAATTGGAGAAAATCTTTATTTTCTTAGGGTAGGCAGACATTCCTTAAAGAAATTCATAGACCATTAAAGAAAAAAAAAGAGATTAACAGCTTCTGCTTCTGAAAGATATCATTAAGAAAATGAAATGCCATAGAAAATATAAAATGATAGTCAGTTGGGAGACCTGCTTGTCTGTTTTGTATAAAATTTAAAATGTGCCTACCATTTAATTGTGAAAATCTATTCTTAGATATTTACCCCAACAAATTAAATTATATGTTGTCCAAAATAAATGTATAGAATTATTATTAGGGTCTTTTTCAGAACAGCCCAAAACTGGAAACAACTCAGATGCTGTAATGGGTAGATGGATAAACAAATTATGGCTTATCTTTGTATAGATATACTCAATAATTTAAAAGAACAAACTATTGATACGTGCAACAACATGAGTGACTTGCAAAAACACTATTCTAAGTGAAGAATATTAAACACAAGAGAAAATTTGCTGTATGATTTCATTATGTGAATTTTTTAATATGGTAAAACTAATCTATAGCAATAGAAACCAGAATAGTGGCTGACAATTCAGATGGTGTTCTAGATTGCTAGCTACCAGAACGTGATATACGAGAAATGGAACGGCTTTTTAAAAGGGGAATTTATTAAGTTAAATTTATATGTGAAAACGTCCAAATTTCATATAGAAATGTCCAATCTAGGACATCCAGGGAAAGATACCTTGGTTCAAGAAGGCCAATGGCATTGAGGGCTTCTCTCTCAACTGGAAGGGCACATGGCGAACATGGCATCATCTACTAGCTTATTCTCCTGGCTTCCGGTTTCATGAAGCTCACCGGGGTGTTTTCCTTCTTCATCTCCAAAGGTCTCTGGATGCGTGGGATCTTGTGGTTCTCGTGGTTCGCATTGCTCTGTCGCACTCTCCAAAATGTTTCCTCTTTTATAGGATTCCAGTAAACTAATCAATACCCACCTGGAATGGTAGGAGACACATCTCCCTCTAATCAAAGGTTAATATCCACATTTAGGCAAGTCATATCTCTGTAGAGAAAAAAATCTAATCAAGTTCCCAACCTAAAGTAATAGGGATTAAAAGAAAAAACTGCTTCCACAAAATGGATTAGGATTAAACTTGGCTTTTCTAGGGCCAAAATCCTTTCAAATTAGCACAGATGGGGAGAGCAATTTACGGCAAAAGAATACAACAGAACTCTGTCAAGTGGTTGAAATATTTCATATCTTTATTGTGGTAGCCTTGCAGAGGTGTAAACATTTGTTAAAGCTCATTGAACTAAATATTTAAATTGAATGCATTTTATTGTACTTAAATTATTTCTCAGTAAAGTTGACTTAAAAAGGAAAACAGAGAATGAGTTGACCTAACAACTGACGTAGTAATAGCACAATATAAGTAGTATAATTCTTGATATTAAAGGGAAAACTCTTACCTTCTATTCTGAATGCCCCCACACACACAAAACCCACACACACACATGAACAAACACAAACATTGTATAGCAGAGGTTAAAAAAGGGAATGGAATTTTGTCTGTAGACAATTTCCACCAAATATAAATTGATCTATTAGTTGTATAATTTAAAAAATTTAAAAAGGCATTTTTCAATTCTACTAAAATGATGGATAGAGGGAAATATGAGAACTTGGAAACCTCATCACCATTAACAGCCTTTCTATCCCACTACAAAGAAATGCACATGTCCTTTGTTCCAACAATCTTATTCACTGGAACGTTTTATAGATATATTTTCAAAAGGTTTGCAATGGCATATTTAAGAAGATGTTAATTCTATGCAATATTAACTGCAAAGTAAAAGTGAGAGTAAACTAAGTTATCATGTTAGGAAACTAGTTAAATAAAATATGCCTCATCTACATGCAGAGTTTTAATTAAAACATAAGAAAGAGAAATACTGACAGGAAAAAGGTAAAGGATGAATTTGGCAGAAGTGTATCATTCTACTAAAACTCAAAGTAAGAGACTGAAAATGGCGATACTGACACTGGAATGACAATTATGACTCCTTTTTGGGGGGGTGGGGAGTGCATGGTTCAGATATGAAACCCGGGTCTCCCACATGGAAGGCGAGCATTCTGCCTCTCAACCACCTGTGCACCTGATAATTAAAACTCTTTTAATCAGTTTTCCTACAGAAGAACACAAATGATTACAAAATGTAAAGGGCCATATGACGCCAACATAAAATTAGTATTTTCAGGTGAATGAGAAATTGTAAGTAAGATAATGGAAATAAATTAAATAATTTCTTCTATTCTGAAAGCCATGATTTTTTTAAAGAAAAACTAACAAGATTTAGAAAGATCTAGCAAACCAGCTGAGTGATGAACTTCAGTCAAGCAGGAAACCATCCTGTTTGATAATGAAGTTTTATTATCATAATGTAAAGTTTATAAGAAATGAAAAAGTATTGGGGAATATTTTTTGTTCAAAATTACTCATTCTATACAAAGGGGTCATTTGTGTTTGGAAGCCTCAAAAATTAATTATTGGAAAAAAGTCCATTTAACAGTGTCATACATTGTGCAACAAAAGGAGCCCAGGCTATGGTTGATAGACTATTTATGTATCTGGCCAATTTAAAAATGTAGCAACACATGTTTTAATTTTAATATTATTGTAATTTTCTATTCAGTTGGTTAAAATTTTAAATTAATATTGAAATTTTACTAAATAATGTGGCATTGTAACCCTTTCATTAGTGTAGAGATAATTTTCATTGGCTTTCTCAGCAAAGTTACACTATATATAATGTATATATACATTATATTCTCTCTGAGAATCTTCAGTTGCTATCTTTTCAGCCACATGGAGAAACAGAACCACACAGATCACTTAATATGAATTTACACTGCAGTGTAAGATTAGACAATGCTTTTGAAATAGAAGTAGAAGATGTTGGTATTTACATGAGTTAATTGACCTAAAAAATGTCTTTAAGGCCAAAGTACAATTTAATCAATTCATTTTCAGAGCTTTTGAACACAGCTAATTCTTCTATACACACTTCTTTGGAAACGAGCTAATTTAATTATGATAGCATTTAGTTGGACAGGGTTTTAGTACAGTAGTGCAGTTAATATAAAACCAGCAGTATTAAAGGCAAATAAACAACAGAAGAGATTTGAGACTTCTTTTAATAGATACAGAGCCCAACGTTAAATTAGCACAGACTCATACATTTCAGGAGTCCATGAGAATATAATTGTGAAGTTATTTATTTTGTTGTGTCTGGAAGTTTTCAATGTTACTCTGAAACATTCTTTTCTATAATTTCTACTATTTTCTTCTTCCACTCCATCTTCCCTTCTGCATTGCCTCTCCACCAAATAAGAAATCATATTGAATAATTCAGATGCTTGCATCAATTCATAATGTATATGTTTGGACTTAAGCAAATAAAGACGTAGTCTTTAAAATCCTTTCAAGAAATAGAGACTGAATGTTGCCTCCACACACTGCAAGACAGAAGATAGATGTCTGGGGGACACTCTGTCACTCTACTGTCCCATGCCACAATTTAGGGAATTATTTTGAAATTATAGTCACATTTTTTTTAGTCCATCTACTTTGAAAACTCTTTCATTTCTCAGGACCTATTATCTCTATTTCAATTAATACCATTTCAGTCTTTTTTGTCTTTTACCAGTGGTTTTCATTCATGACTGCATACTACTAACACCTAGAAAATTTTTAAAATCTCTATTTCCTGGGCTCCATACCAGACAAATAGAATCAAAACCTCTAAAGGTAGGACTGGACATCAACATTTTTAAAAACAATCCTCAGATGATTGCAATGTTTCTCAAGGTACAAACTTTTGTCATCTAGAAATTCATCCGGAATAATAACGTTAAGTTTCATTCTAGTGACCATGTGCAAATCTCCTCATTCATTTAACTGTGCTTCTTGTTCAAAACAGCTTTCACTTTCTTTATTTACTTAAATACAAACATATTCATTCTGAATTGATGCAAGCATCTGAATGCTTCAATATGATTTCTTACTTGGTGGAGCCAGAATTTAAATATTAGTGCATATATTAGTTTATAACACATATATTTTATTTCTCCTGTATATTTCATTTTGGATGATTTTTAAAATTATGATTGCGGTGGATCACAAAATCTGCAAGTTTGACTTCAGATAATTACATAGGGGTGGGGATGTCAGGGAAATTACAGAAGAGGGTTTTGGCTCTAAGGGTGTGAAAACTATTGTCCTAAGTCTTCAGAGAGTGAGATCTGCAGCCAAACTGTCAGTTGAAGGCTCTATGTCACAATTTTTGGAAAGATTTAAGTTTGCTATGCCTCAGTCTTCTCATCTGCCAAATTTGTTTTGAAGATAAAATATTTCAAAATGTATTTAGAATTCTTTTAGGCCTTTGTGCACATTCAATGAGTTTAATCTATTACAATGATTCATATTTTAAAGGATTCATGATTGTGAGTTTTCTATTTTTTTGCCCATAGTATAGCAAAACCGGATATTGGATATTTGAATTACAACACCATGACAAATAGTAACTAGCCAAATCATGTCAATAAAATTATAATGAAATACACAAAGATGCTGCAATACAGAAAATATTGTTAGTGTCTTAAAATAAAATCTTCAAATGTTACTTTGCCAAATGAATTGTAAAGCACTTTAAATGTTAACAGAGTTAAAAGGGGGCATCAAGGACAGCCTGTCATTAAGTATTGCCATCACCCTCTGGGAGGTTTGACATGGAATGCTGTGCTGATTCTATCTGATGTTATTTCTGCCACATCAATCCATCAGCTCCTCTGAAATGACACCAACCCAAGAATTCTCTGAATTCCTCTGGGAAGTATACACTCTCTCTCTTTCTAAAATTTTGTTTTTACAGTCACATGTCTAAAAACACATGTTTTGGTGATGAGCTGACAGCCAGTTCATTTCCTGTAACAGTGCTTTAACATGTGTGTATTCTGAATTTACTCTCTTAACTTTATGTTTCTCAGTCATGCATGGCATAATTAGTTCACAACACTCCCTCCCTATGAGAAAATAAATACGAGGAACAAAATTTATAATCACCAAGGTTAATGATTTTTTGTGGGTGTGGGAGGGAGCCTAATTTAGTGGCATTTCCTTTAAGCGTACGGCTTCCCATTCCCAATACTTCTTGGACATCGTTAACTGTAGATTCATAGAGCACCTGAGTTCCACCACCCCATGAGGAGCAGTAAAACACAGCATTTCAGCAGACAGACAGGGGAGTATTTACTTTCAGCTCTTAGATGTGAATTCTGCTGCTGTTGAGATTTAATTTGTAGCCTGAATATTTTAACATGGGATTCTTTGTTCTGAAGTAAGTTTAGATCAAATATTACAGGTAGATTTATTTCAGCTATACTTTAAAAGATAACATTCAATGGGAAATATAGAATAAGCAGGAGAAAGGAAGGACAAGTAATGTAGAATTTGGATTTTGACGGTTTCTACTACTTATTATGCAACATGTAAAGCGTCTGCTAAATGCCTCTGATTTTTTACTTGATTTTTAAAATTTACCATAATAAATATGTACTTCTTTTATAATTTAAAATATAATAATAATTATTATTATTATTATTATTTTAGTTCCCTTTAGTTATGCTAAAATGTCCAGGCTTCAAACTAAATATCAGCAGCAACAGAACTCACATCTGAGAGCCAAAAGCAAATACTTAAGCTGGCCAAATCTTGGATTATTTGAGCATCAAAATAAAAGCAATGATGAGGGCGAGCCACGGTGCCTCAGCAGGCAGAGTTCTCGCCAGCCATGCTGGAGACTCAGGTTTGTTTCCTGGTGCCTGCCCATGCAAAAAAACAAAACAAAACAATAATGAATTATAAACCATTAAAAAATAGGAATCCACATGTCTATAGTTATAATAAGTAGATAAATAAATCAAATATATTCAAATATTCCAAAAGAAAAATATTCTATAAAAGGGACGCTGCATTTTAAAAAGAAAAAAAAAGATTCTAAAGATCTATTTTAGATAACAAGAGTGTAAAGAGATATATAAGTAAATACAATGCATGATCCTCAAAAGTGTTCTGTCATGGAGGATGAAAAAAATCCTATAGAGGACAGTGTTGTTTCAATTGAAAGAACTGGAATATGAATGATATGTTAAAGTGTGTATCAATGTTAAATTTCCTAAAGTGGAAATTGCACCATGATTATGTAAAGAAATATCCTTGCTTTTTAAAGTACACAGAGAAGACTTAAGGGTTGCATGATGTGTGTTAACTCAAATAGTTCAGAGAAAATTAGAGTCAGAGAGAAAGAGAAAGAAAGAGAGAGAGGGTTGGAGAGAGATAGAGGGAGAGAGGATACAGATGAGATGTAGAGATATAGAGATATAGATGAGAGGTATAAATATAGATATGAAGATTGAGAAAGAGAGATCTGGATCTAGCTCTATTAATAGAGACATAAATAAAGATGTGATACAGATATAGGTATAGATATGGGCAGAGAGATAAAGAGAAAAGGAATTCTATAAAGGGTCTAAGGAGTTCTTTGTGCTGTAACTGTAACTTTTCAGTAAGCAAGTTATTATTTCCAAACAAGTAGTTATAAAAAAAAACTGAATTCATCATCTTTTCTCTAAAACTTGTCCATCATATTTAAATGGATTATATCACCAGCTACCTGGTGCCCACACCAAAAGCATGATGTCCCCTCAATTCTCCCTCTCTTTCACAGCTGAGTCCTAAAGCCACTAGTTGTGGTGAACCAATCTCCTAGGTATTTCCTGAATTGTGGCTTTTCTCTCCCACCGCTTTTATAAAAATGAAAGCGAATTCTATCCATCTGAACTTGGATAATTCTTGAGGATGATCATTTCCCTGATCCCAGTCTTGGCCCCCACAAGATCCATTCTCCACACTGTAAGCAGCTGCCGAAAGTACAGTTCTAAAGTGCAATTTTGATGGTCTTGTCACTCTTAGCATCATTGCATCTTCAAATCGAGTCTAAATCCAGACACTAAAAACAAAATTTTCCTGTAATGAATTAATGAATGACAATGAAACATGTTAATTCTTTATTATCCTACTACAGCAATTAATAAAAGAAGTTCTCTATTCTCATAAAATTCATACACTGGACAGCCAGTCCTAAAGAACACCTAGGGCAATATGTAAGATTCCACAAGGGTTCCATGCGCATGAGTAACTTTCCAGAAGTCTACAACGTTTAGATAGGTCCCTGAACCAGGTAAGTCCTGAAACCTAGAGGACCCATCATCTCCAGAACATCAGGTAGTTCCATCTTCCTACCCCATATTAGTGACAGACCCTTCCAACATGAAAAATTTAGAATGGCATAGCCCAAACACCCCTAAAGAGAGGAATGGAAAGATCATAGGTGATGGTGGAGTTAGAAAGTGAAGATAGGATTTAACAAATTAATATGAATGCTGAATCATTAAATTGATATCTCTTTTAGCGTCCAGTATCTTAGAGCAGCTAGAAGTAAAAATGTAAAATTATGGAATTGTAACCCATGTCAAAGTCTGAAATATGTTCTACAACTAATTGTAGTGCTGTACTTTGAAATTTATTGCTTTTTTGTATATACGTTATTTTTCACAAAAAAAGAAGGAAAAAAGTCTATTGTGATGATAAAAATTATTTAAGACCTCTAGCCTCCTATATTCTGGAGCAGCTTGAGGAAAAATCTGAGAGGATCCTATGGTACCCCATGACAAACTCTGGGCTCTGTCCTGTAACTACTTGTTGAAGAGTGCTTTGAAACTATTGCATTTTTATTTCTTTGCTTTGCATATATGTTATATCATACAATAAAAAAGTTTAAAAAAGATTCATACACTGGAAAATTAAACAATCTGTGTAATGTATGCTGAGATATATAAAAGAAAATTTAACGACTTACATACAATAGGGAGTTCTTTTGTAGTGTGCTTGTTATATCGATTGTTTCAGCCATTCCAAGTTGAATACATTTCATTGCATGGAATAAAACAAATGTCAAGTGTTTTATGAATTTCATTCTTATTCAGGGCTATTCCTCAGGTGGTGCTATTGGAATCAGTAATGTTAGCGGCAGTACCTTGGATGGTGGTGGTGTGGGGAGTAGCACTGATGGTGCTTTAATGCAGTTATGTTGGTGGTGTCGTGGTGAGAGCAGTGGTTGTTGGAATGGATGGAAAAGAAAGGTGAATGGTGACAATAATGAAGCCAGTAAATGATCATAATAAGGAGATATTTAGACTGATCAAGCAGTCAGATGAGGATGCAATCCTGATTCAACCACAAATTACCTATGATCTTTGAGAAGTTATATAAACTTTTGATTATCTAATAAATGGAAGTAATAATGATTACTATTTAAGTTGAAATGAGAATATTTTAATGCTTATTTCTTTGGGCACATAGTGAGTATTACATAAATGGCCTTTTAGTTTTTGGTAGTTTTTCTTATTAATTTTAGCACTCTCCATTCCTCTCTTGCTCATCAAACCTTAATTAACTCCAATAGTTGAAACTCTTGGCTAAGTTTAAATCTAGAGCCATATGTTCTATAATTCTTTTCAAGAATGTAATTATCATTGTTTTTAGGCAGCTGAACTTTTATAGATACTCTAAGTCATATATAAAACAGTGGAGGATCTTTTTTTTAACATGTTTTATATAGTAAACTATAACATATGTACAAAAATCAATACATTTTAAAGTATAATTTTAACAAGTAGTTATAGAACAGATTTCAAAGTTTGTTATGGGTTACAAGTCCACATTTTTAGGTTTTTCCTTCTAGCTACTCCAAGACACTAGAGTCTAAAAAGAAATTTCAATATAATAATTCATTAATCATACTCATTTGTTAAATACTAACTTCTCTGTTAAAACGTGGGGGACCTTATTATGTATTCATTTAAAATGACTAAAAATCAGTTTCTTCTTATACTTTGCAACACTGATTTAGTTAGGAGTCTCTTGGCCACAGGTGTCAACAGCTTGACTTAAATGTATTTAGCAAAACACAAACACATACTCAGACACACACAGGCATACAAAGGCATTCATTCATTTACTTAGGAAAGTCAGGAAGCGGCACAAGTATATTCAGGAGTTTAAATATGCTCAAATACTTTAACTCTCATCAACTACAGGAAGGTTTCGTAAGGAGGGAAAGGTAGCATCCAGGAATTCCTGATTCATACCTTTGGCAAAAACAGATAGTTTTCCCTAAATATCTACCTTCTTCTTCTTTTGTAACAATAGAATTTTTAACTATGCCTGTAGTTATCCAAGTAAAGTTTACATTTTCCCAGCCGCCCTTGTAACTAGATGTGACCATGCAAGTTACAACTAATATGACCTGAACAAAAGTATATTTGCATCTTTTAATTATGCCTTTGAAGGGATGAAGTGTTCCCTCCCCTTGTTCATTTTTCCCTTCTAACCAGCTGTGATTCAGGCAAAAGGTGGGAGAAGAGCATCCATCTTGGGCGATGAGACAGAGTCTGCATGGCTGCATTGCAGAATAGCAAAAAGAGTGATACTGGCCCCTTTGCAACTTGGTTGAGGACAGCTAACATTCAGCTCAGACTTTTACACAATAGATTAATAAACTTCTACTGTGTTCGACTGACAACTAATTTGAAAACTTTAACACACCACTCTAATGATATTTTAATGAATGTAATATCTGTCAAGGACTTTCTGCTCAACCTCAAAGTGAGAAGTTTTGAAGAAGAACACTGAATGGCCTTGGGTCACGTGCTGATCTTTGAACCAGTCTATGTTAACAAGAGAGCAGAAAAATAGGGGCTAAGCTACACACCCATTCCTGTGACCAAAGGAGTGTGATGCTATCGCTGGTAGTCCCAACAGAATTACATAAAATGGGAGAGCAGCTATTTCTGAAAACATAGTGCAGAACAATAAAAAAAATAGATATTCTCTAGAGATCACAAAACATAACTGAGCAACTTTAATAGTAGAGAATATTTTCATAGATCAGAAAATGCACATGAAAGAACAACAATAGCAACAATGATGTTCTTCTGATTGGGAAAAGTACTGGTCTTCCATCGAGGTGTTACCAAAATCAGCAATAAAACAAGTCTTAAAATGTAGAACATCTTATAATGTCATCATTGTAATAGTGCCTTCCCCTTGTAGTTGACCTTCTTGTCCTCGAGGCTGGGTAAGAGTAATGCAAGGTTTCTAATCGGTAGTTTATCAACCTGCTCTTTGACTTTCATTCTTTTCCAAACAGCTGGTACTGTTTTAGCAGGAGACTTTAAAGATCATGGACTCTGAGTTAGAGATGAAGATTTTAAATCCTCTCTGCCCCACTACCAAGTTTTATCCTCTTGATGATTACAAGTATAGGTCACTTGTTCACACAGAGGAAGGGATTTACACCCCACACACATAAAAGCACCTTGGGGTGCCATCACTCCCATGTGCTCTTTCAGAACTTACTCCAATTGGTATAATGCCATAAAGAACCTACATCCACCCCAATATCTCATGCTGGACCTGACATAAAAAGAACACTTTCTATATTCCTTTTTTCGTGAATTTGGCTCTAGGTATACATCTCACTTCTTTCTGTTTCTTTCCAAAGTTGACTTCTTTGCTTGAGTTACCATTATCTGGTTACTTTCTCTTACTATGTGGACATATAAAATCATGTCTTCCAGTTTTCTCTTAAGTATGGCGTTATTTTTCTTTTGCGTTGGCAAGTTTATGGTGTACACAGGGTAACACCTTCTAATTCCCATAACTCTAAGAATAAACTGCTCCTGTAAGAGCATCCCCGCAAATATCTGTGTCTTGGACTGCTGGCCAGGGCCCATTTTACATGAGCATGTTAAAGGGGGAAAGGGGAGATAAATGTTCAGAGAAATACATCCTTTGAAATTTTTTTGATTTCTAATTTATTCATCCAATCTCCCTCTCCCTCTTCCAGAGAAGTTACAAATGTTGTTAGTCAGAGTTATTTAATGCCTAAGAAACTTTTCAATTCTTCAGTTAAACCTTTCAAAAGAGTCTTCTGAAGGACAGGAAATGACTGGCCAAGAGTAAATGACGTTGAATAAGAAAAAGCTTGAAAATTGTTCCAACTTTGAACACACGTTTTCTGAGTAGGTTCTATACTTGGCAAAATATTCTCTCATTTCTACTTATCATAATATTGTTTGTCTAGACATAGTTACTAGATAACTAGGGTACATGTTCTTTCCATTTCCCCTTTATCTTAATATATTAACTTACAAGAAGACCAAGTTCCATTCTGAAAATAAGAACACATAACATCATTCTTTAGAGATTTCTAGCTTTTCCATGAGCCCACTGGGAAGTCACTTGATTTTAAAATGTTTCCCTTTAGCAGCTAAGACAAACAGACCAGTTCTATTTGTAAGAAAGAGCCATGATGATTTATTTTGTATTATAACATAATCATGATTATTTAAAGATAAAGAATCATAGAGTAGCTATTCCAAATCCGGCAACCAAGAAATATTTTCTTAATTTCAGAAATGCGACAACCTCCTTAAAATGAAGACACAGGACCTTAGTCAGACACTTAATACAACCCAAACTCAATGTTATAAAGGAAATAAGCTAAGCAAGGATCAAATGACAAATTTCAAAATTCAGATTGATAAATGTTTTTCCACATAGAGTTAATACATTAGTTCAAATTGTCATGGTTAATTGCTTAATTTCCCATCATTTAAAAACATAAGTAAGATTTGGCTATTAAAGTTCATGTTGACCTTATTTGTAAAGTTGAAACTCAAAATAAAATACTTGGTGCTTTAAGCTCTTTTATTTGTTCATTAACTTGTTCACTTAAGGGAAAGAAAATTTTAGCTTTGTACATATTCAAGGAGAAGCTTAGCGTAGAGCAACACTGAGAAATTTGAGACGCGATGTATGACCAACTGATTCTCAGAGTTTTGATTGGAAAATAAGAAGTAAACATAACCCAGAAGAAATTTTCTAATCACTTCATGCTCACTATAATGATTCAAATATACAAAGTCAGAATTGGGAAGTTTATCATGCATATTAAGATAAATTAGAAACTTAGTTCAATTTTTATATCAGGCTGTATAGGGTGTTAGTGACTCAAAAATCAAGATTCCTGAATTTTATTACTTCAAGCACTATATCCCTCCCCTCTTCCCCCAGAGGAAATAACAAATCTAACAAATATAAAAAAATAAATAAATGGAGGATTCTAGAGCACCAAAGAGGACAAAAAGTTGGCTTATCATGAATAGGAATTTATTCCTTAGGTGGGAAAGAATTTAAAGACTAGGAAGTAAAAGTTTACATTTTTTCCCATTAGTGTAAGAAACAAGAATTTGGAAAATGAACTGGAAGATTGAATGCAGGAGCAATACACTCAGACAAAGGGCCAACAAAAAAGTAAAAGCCTCTTTCAAAGCAGATTCTTTCACACATCCTATGCCTTGAGTTCTGGGTTTTTATATTTCTAGATAGAGGGAAAAAACGTGTAAAATCTGTTGTAGTTATCTATGCATGAATTCCTGTTCATTCATTTTGACTTATCAAAGTGGGATTAAGAAATTTTATACTTAACAAATGCAAAATGATCCAAAATAGACTCTTTTCACATAATTCAGCAGCTATTTTAAAAAGCCAGACATTCTCTGCTACCCAGGACTTATGATTAGCATTATATTTTAAAGCACAGCTCAAAAGACCATGGGAATCAGGATATTCATCAAATTGAAAATGTGTCCCATTATATTCCATGCTTAATGTTCATTGCCATCAGCTATTTCATTACTATGACATTCCGGATAAAAAATTTGCTGGCTGATACTGTACATGTTTTAGAGGGTTGATATATTTTCTGAACCTATTTATAAGGTTGGCAAAAGGACTCCGGCCTTTCCTTTAATGAAAAATATTCTATTGTCAGAAATTTTTCATCTTAACTGGCTCTATAAACTAAATTAAACTCCTGTAACAAAGTGGTGGTAAATAAAGGTGATAACTTTGATCTAAACTCCCCAAATTTAATGAGCTTCTTAAAAGCCAGTTATGTAAATTAATATTTTCAACTTACAAACTTGAATTTGCTTTGTATTTATAGAAAATAAAGTCTATTTACAAATGCTATGGTTTATACCCAGATTCTCTCTTCAGTGGAAGGACAGACCTAGTAGTGTTAGCTGAAGGCTCATAGCTGAGTTCCTCCCCCGGAATTACCCTCAAATGGAGCTGCCTTATTCAACATCCCCTGCATGAGATGGCACACATCCTCTGTCTTGTAGTATAAAGGCATGGACCCCTTGTCTCAATTCAAGACAGTGTCATATGGCTACTACAACATCATAGCTCCTGAAGGACTGGCTGAGGCCTCTGCTGTAACTTCACCTTTCCCTCTGCCCAATCACGCTTCCTATACTCCCTCACTGGTGTTCGTCCCATCATCACTTTTGAATAAATTTTCTGCGTGTAAATCTCTGTCTCAGAAACTGTCCTAAATCAGTTATAGGCATGAATAGATTCAAAGTCGAAGATACAAACCATTACTGTGTTTGTTCTATAATATATTGTCTGTTCCTCTAACTAAGCCTGTGAGATGAAATAATAATGAAAATAACTATTTTTTTGAGTGTTTACTATGTTCCATGCATTCTTTTGATGAGTTACATAAGTAAATTTCTTTAAAAATCACAACCACACTCTGAGATAGACTGGCTTTTATCTCCATTTTATATATGATGAAAATGAGGTATAGAGAGCAATGGAATTGTGAGTTAGCATGTAAAGAAAACAATGCAATTGACCTTCTTTTTATTTCCCTAGGCTTTAACTGCAGTTAAAAAGAGGCAATTGAAAATTAGATCAAATGTTAAAATTCAATATTTAATGATTTACATAGGGGACGTGCTAATAAATAATTTTTTAAATGACCTAATATTATACTTAATGGCAAATTACTGGATGTTTTATCCCTAAGATTAGGAACAAGGCAAGGATGTTCTCTCTCACCACTCCTATTCAATGTTGTATGTCGTCCATTATATTAAGGAAGCCTTAGCTAGTACAATATGTCAAGAAAAGGTATACAGATTGGAATAAAGAAAAAAATACCTTCATTCACAGATGGTATGATTGTCTATGTATCAAATTCCAAAGACTCAACTAAAAATACTTCTAGATAATAGATGAGTACAGCAAGATTGTAGATACAATGTTAATTATAAAAGTCAACAGGTTTCTTATATACCAGCAATGGACAAATGGTATTTGAAATTATAAAAGAAATATACCATTTATAATAGCAAACACCAAAAACAAGAACTTCTGTATAAGCTTAAAATATGTACAGGATCTATACAAGAAAAATTATAAAACTTTGATGAAAGAAGTCAAAGGGTATTTAAATAAATGGAGAGATATTTCATGTCCATGGATTGGGAGCATCCATGTTATTAAGTAGTCAATTTTTCCCAACTTAGTTTAGAATCAACATGAGCTAAATGAAAATCCTAGCAAGCTGGTTTTTAGACATTGACATAATAATTGCAAAGTTCAACACGGAAAGGCAAAAGATCCAGGATAGCCAATAAAATACTGGAGAAGACTAACTTTGGCAGACTGATATTACCAAACTTCAATATTTACTATAAAGCTACAGCAAAAATACCATGGAATTGGTGAAAGAACAGAAATACAGATCAATAGAACAGAATAGAAAGCCTAAGAGATATAGTCAATTGATCTTTGACAAAGGACCAAACGCAATTCAGTGGATAAAAGATAGTCTTTTCAACAAAGTGCTGGAAAAATTGGACACCCATATGAAAAAAGAAGAGAACTTACACATAGGTAATACACATTTCACAAAAACTAACTCAAAATCTTAACACAAATGTGAACTGCAAACCTACAAAATGTCTAGAAGGAAGTACAGACGCAAATCTAGATTACACTGGTTTTGGCAAATAGTATTTAGAAATAATTCTAAAAGCAAGATCTATAAATGAAAAAATTGATAAAATGAACTTTATTAAAATTTAAAATCTTCTGCTATGCGAAATACATGGTAAAGAGAATGAAAAGACAAGCCACAAATTGGGAGAAAATAATTGCAAACACACTACTTACAAAAGCAGCCTTGCATCTAAAATATATAAATTGATCTCTTAAAAAGTAAGCAATAGGAAAACAACTCAATTTAAAAATGGGCAAAAAAGCTGAATAGACATCTCACTAAAGAAGATATGCAGGTGGAAAATATGTATAAAGAGGATAACATCATTTGTCATTAGAGAATTGCAAATTAAAACAAGGAGATGCCTTTATATACTTATTAGAATGTCAGAAATCCAAAAAAAAAAACTGACAATACCAATTGCTGGCAAGGATATAGAGCCATAGAATTTCGAGTCATTGCTGGTAAGAATTCAAAATTGTACTGTCACTTTGATAAAAAGTTTGGATGTTTCTTCCAAAGTTAAACGCAGTATTCCCATACCATCCAGCAATCACATTCGCAAGTGATTTGAAAACTTCTGTACCCATATGTGCTGGTTTGAAGGGATTATGCACCCTAGAAAAGCCGTGTTTTGATCCTGATCCATCTCGTGGAGGCAGCCATTTCTTTTAATCCCTATTCAGTACTGTAAATTGGAGATTTGATTAGATTATCTCCATGGAGATATGATACACCCAATTGCGGGTATTAACCTTTGATTAAAAGGAGATGTGATGCCATCCATTCCAGGTGGTTCTTGATTACTTTAATGGAATTCTTTAAAAGAAGAAACAGTTTTAGAGTCACAAGATCCAAGAGATCCACAAGAACCACAAAAGCCCACACAGCCAGAGATCTTTGGCGATGAAGAAGGGAAATACCTGCAGGAAAGCTTCGTGAAAGAAAAAGCCTGGAGAGAAGGCGAACAGATGTCTCCATGTTTGCCATGTGCCTTTTCAGTTGAGAGAGAAACCCTGAACTTCATCGGCCTTCATGAAGCAAGGTATCTTTCCCTGGATGCCTTAGACTGGACATTTCTATAGATGTGCTTTAATTGGGATATTTTCACAGCTTTAGAACTGTAAACTTGAAACCTAATAAATTCCCCTTTTTAAAGGCCATTCTGTTTCTGGTATAATGCATCTGGCAGCTAGCAAACTAGAACACTATATCAAAAATCTGTTAATGTTTATAGCAACTTTATTCATAACTACCCAACCAGGAGGCAACCAAGATGTCCCCAATAGGTGAATGCATAAACAAACTGTGATGCATCAAAAAATGGACTATTCAGCAATAAAAAGAAATGAGCTACCAAGCCATGAAAAAACACGGATGAATCTTAAACACATATTGTTAAATGAAAGAAGCCTATCTGAAAAGACCATAGACTGTATTATTCAAATTATTTGACATTCTGAAAATGCTGAAACTAAAGCAGTGGGAAAATCATCAATAGTTGTGAGCGTTGAGAGGGCATGGAAGAGGTGAATAAGTAAAACAAAGGAGATATCTTAAGTCGGTGAAACTACATTGTATGATACTATAATTGTAGATACAAGACACTGAATTTGTCTGAATCCATAGGATCATACAGCAAAAATAATGACTATTAATATATTTAAAGTAAAACAATTCATTTAAGAGGCCAGGGATCCCAGGATGGAATGCAGAATGTGACAAAACAGTCTTTAACTCTGTTACAAATGTATGAATCAACTTCACTGAAGAAAGGGCAGGAAAAGGTACTGTTCTAGTTTGTCAGGTTGTCAAAAGCAGATACCATAAAATGGGTTGGCTTTAGTAATAGGAATTTGTTAGCTCACAAGCTTTAGCACTGAAGCCATGAAAATGTCCAAACCTTAGGCTTCATCAAGCTGATACCTTCTTCCTACAGACCAGTTGCCAGAGATCCTGGGCTCCTCCAGCACATGACAAGGCACTTGGTGGTGTGTGCTGGTCTCTCCCCTCTTGTCTGAGTTTCCTTGCTTTCAGCCTCTTACTTCTGTGACTTTCTCTCTCTTTCTGAATTTCACTCTCTTATGCAGAGAATGTGGATTAAGAATGTGAAACCTATATAACTAAAGGTTAAATAAGCTGTATATAAGCACTGTACTCTAGGTGGTTGAATTGTTTTCCATAGGGACATGGGGGTTAACAATTTGGTTACTGTTGTACATGTGTACTGGAAATGAACATTAAGTAAACGGATGGCAGCTGATGAGGGGCAGATTTCTCACTGTTGGAGTGGGAGCTTATAAATAAGCAAGGCAGGAAGTTAGTATGATCCCCATGGTAATGGATTAGAGTGGAGACAAACATCAGTTTGAACTCATGTTTAGTGAAAAGAGAAAAACTTTTCATGCAATTTAAGATCTCACAGCTTTATTGAGTAATTCATGAATTGGGCAGCATTTCATTTAGAATGAGGGGGTCATAAAAGGAAGCTCATAATAGGGCCAGGGCCATAAGGGAAGCAAGTGAAGAAATGTTCTGATTGGCTGACATTGTTTCCATTTTAGATGGTGGGGGTGTCTTACGATGTGTACATTGATTAGTGTGAAATGCTTGTCCATTTTCATAAGCTTTCTCTACCAGACCAACACTTGTTTTAATAGCAGCCTTGTATAGTGTGTCCCATTTTCTCAGAAAACCCCTACAGGTCAATTATTTTTGTTTTCTGGACAAGCCCTTTTCAGAAGGAGTCTTCTCTGGGCAATACTCAATGCAGGCAGACATTTTATTTTATTTAACATTAACCTAATATAGACACAAATAGTTGCATATATAAATATAAATATGCATACATAAATACCTATGAAGATGATAGGTAGATAGATAGATAGATAGAGAGATAGATAGATAGAGAGATAGAGAGATAGATAGATAGATACATATAGCTAGATAGACAGACAAAAGTATGTCCACATATTAACTTGCTCTGTCAGCTGAGAGGACTAGAAGTAATGATCTACAAGCAAAGAGCATACCTAGCGCCCTTTTCTAATACCATTCTCAAATAAAAGGAGCCAAGAATCCTTGGAGAGATGATTATAGGACTGGGGCAAGAAATATGGAAGATAATTCTGGCGCATCTCAAAGTTCCAAATGATAAGGAAGTGGCAAAAAAAATTTAAATAAACACAAAAACAGCATCCCAAAACGATGGGGTTATATCAAAGGGACACAAGAGCCAATTGAAAGAGCTCCCAATAGCCAAAACTTGAACAATTTAAGCAACAAAATAAAAAAGTATTATTGGATTACAAATCAAAGTATAAAATACACAGAAGTCCACACTGACATAAACAAATGATCGAAAAAGGGGAAATAAGAGGGGAGAAGAGAAATCTTCCATGCAAAAGAATTCCAAATAATTTTTGTATATATCCGATCCTTAAGGAAATGGAGCATAACTTCCCATTCCTTAAGTGTGGACTGTACGTAGTGACTTCCCTCCAAAATCATGTAAAGGGAGGGAAAGAGTAACTGTCCAGTGGAGAAACCTGGCAAAGACCACCTCTGCCAGATAATGAAGGTCAACAGTAACAGTGATAACTTATTTTGATTATATGTATCCTTGATACGATGTGATGAAAACACACTTTACCTCTGTGGTCCTACTTTCCAAAACCCACAACTCCAGTTCAATCATGAGAAAAATATCATTGGAAACATCATTCCATCAAAATGGAATTTGAGAGACATTCCACAAAGTACCTGGCCACTGCTCTTCAAAACTATCAAGATCATGAAAACAAAAGAAAATCTGAGAAACTTTCACAACCTAAGAGGTGACTAATACATGGCTAAATAAAATGCAGTATCCTGGATGGGATTCTGGAACAGAAAAAGAACATTAGGTACAAAATAAAAGGAATCTCAATAAAGTATGAACTTAAATTAATATTGTATCAGTATTGGTCCATTAATTGTAGCATACATATCATACTAATGTAAGGTGTCAGTGATGGAGAAGCAGGCTGCGGGACTGTATGGGAACTCTCTGTACTATTTTCACAATTCTTCTGTAAATCTGAAACTGTTCTACAAAATAAAGTTTATTGTTAAAAAATTAATTGGAGATGATTTGATTAGAAAAAGAAAGAAGCCTCCCAGTAAAGAAGTACTTCACAATTGTAAAAACTATCTTTAGACAAATGGATGTAATAACAAATACTCCAACTATTTTAAACAAAGAAATATCTATACTTGAAATTCAAAGGAATAGTGAGCTTGTTTTCCTATTAAGCTCAAAACTCTTGATGTCAATAACTGCTAAAAACTGAATCTAGTTTAATAGTCAAGAAACAAATGATATTTGCAGAGAATTTAGAACAAAACTAGGTTTGCAAAATGAGATCAAGGAAAAAAGTTGAAAGGCAGGGAGATATTCATTGGAGAAGTTTGGAAAGTGATTTAACAATAACTTTAAATAATATTAAATAGTTTTATGCAGTGAACAGTATTTTCATTCTTCAAACACAGGAAAAATTAGGTTTTTAAAATAATTTGAAATTTCTCATAGGTGGAATAGATTATTGAGGGAAATTGTGCATATTTCTTATATAAGGATAAAAAGATATATTTAATATATCTTTAAATTAATATAATATAATAATATTATAAATTATTTATACCTTTCAAATAATTTGAGATAATAAAATATCAATTTATTCATTGAAAAACACTTATTGTTGACTGTAGTTAAATATACGAATTTTCAGTTGCTCTGATTTCTAGCTGAACACAAAACAGCAAAAAAATCACTGAAGCAAAGTCAACAATGATAAGGCATATCAGAAATCACTGTTTTGTTCAGTATCATGGTCTCATGATGAAATCAGTTTCTATCATTGTCAAAAGACAAAGAAAACTAGATAAAGGGAAGCCGATAAAGGTGGAGGCAGGTGCTTTTGTAATTAATTAACTATATTTGTGACAGCCTTTGAAGACAGATATGACAAGCATGATTATGACTTTCCTTTGAGGCCCACATTCGAATGGCAGCTTAGTAACCTGAGACGTTTTCTATATTTATCTCCTTAACAGAGATCCATTTTCAAATCAGCCAACACAAAGCATGGTTTCTTTTTATCTCATTGCAACACCCTGTGATAGGACCGGGCCACCTGGACAGATTGGCTGGAGTCTGTTGATTACTTAAGAGATCCCAGTAATGAATAATTGCTACCTCTATGGAACTGCTAAGAACAAAGAAAATTATTCCTGAAACATCAGTTTGCTGTTAAGAAGGAATTTTCTTAGATCAAACTGTTGCTCTTTTAAGGGAGAAGAGTGCATTATTTCTTTGCATGACTCAATGGAGAACAAAGGAAAATCAGTTACTATTTTGGTACGTGTGATAGGGAGTGCATATGGGGTGGGAGGACTGTTTAAAGTCATATAAGGATACTCCACGTTCTACTCCAAGAGAGCACATTTCCTACCCCTTGGACTGGAAAGCACCCAACTTCTTTCAGCCTGGAAACAAGAAATGGCCTGGGTTGTGCCAGACAGACATAAAATAGCATGAACTTCTAGTGGAATATGTATTCCCTCTCCCTTCTTCCAAGTGGGTTTCTTGTTTTCAAGAAAAAAACAACAGATATTCACTTTTTGTTTTGGAGTTGTCAATCCAGAAGTTTTCATTGAGCACCTACTGTATGTCAACACTATTCTAGGCACCAGAACAAATGGCCTGCCATTTCAGCTCCACAAAAGGAAAAGCATTCTTTGAATAGGTTTTTCCTCTGTAACCACTTTAAATCCCTCTCATTTTTTTTTTCAATTTTGAGGAAAATAAAAGCCCATACTACTTGTTATTAATTTGGGGATCCAGGTAGGTGCGATAATCAGGTTCTGGTGTCAACTCAGCCAAGCGATTATGCCCACTGGTCCGGTGAGGCAAGCACTGGCCTGTCCATTGCTACAAGGATATTTCATGGATGGTTGATAAAACCAGAATGCTGGTTTATTAAATCATCAGTCAGTTGATTGTATCTGTGGCTGATTACATCTGCGATCAACTAAGGCCTATGTTCCTCCAATGATATACAATAATACAACCAACTGAAGACTTTTAGGGAAGAAGAGAGACTTTTTCACTGCTTTTTCAGCCAGCGAGCCTCTCCTGTGGAGTTTCTCAAAACTCATCACAACCAGCCCTACAAATTTTGGATGCTTCCATTCCCACAGTTGCGTGAGACACCTTTATAAATCTCATATATATAGATATCTCCTGTTGGTTATGTTTCTCTAAAGAAAACTAACACGTAGGTCAGGAATATTTATTTATTGAGCACCTAGTACCACATAACCAGTACTTAACATATGAACAGAAAATTTACCAAAGTTGCTTGAAGTCAATATACTTGTATCTTTTGGAAACTTTAAATTTATTGAAGAGATTGTACCAATTATTCCAGAGGCAAGGGAAGGGATTTTGTGATTAAGAGGAAGGAGATAAGATTCCCAGAGATTGGGAAGAAGACAAGGATAGCTGCGTCTTACAATTTATGGAGGACTTGAGTAAGAAGGCAAGACATCAGAGGGAAAAGGCTGTGTTGTATATCCACTAAGGCCTAACATTGGGGATCACAGTTCCCAGTCATGTGAAAGATTCACCCCATTCCTAAATCAGGTAAGAAGCTGTGAAGCTTCCACTGTTGGAAATACCACTCAGGCTGGGGTAATGGACTTCGTAGCGGAAATCAGAAGGAAACCCCCCCCCACACACACACACACATACACATACCACTCTCATCTGCTGTGGAAGACTCTGAGCTCAAACTTGGTAAGGGAAGAGCTCATGGAGAGAGGGTAACAAGGATAAACCCTCTGATAATTCAAATTGAAATTCCTTCCTTCAAGAAAATAAAGAAAGCAATACTTCTTTTTTCACAGCTGAGTTTGTAATTACCTCATACTTATTATTCACAATTTTACTCATTTAATTAATAGAACAACTCATACCATAAGCCTTGGTATTCCCTTTTAGCTCTGGAATGACTATAATAGCTATATATGATTTTCTTTCTGGATCTTAGGTAAACAGAGTTAGTGTAAGGGTATACCTTGGCTATGACACTCTTGTCATTAGTCCAAATAGGTCCTCTTTTATGTAGTTAGATAATAGTTTATTAATTATTTTTGATTATTCAACAAGTGTACATGAACCCATCATTCAATACTAAAAGCTAGGACTTTGTCATGCATCTAACTTCCTTCCTCATGCTTTCCTTCTTCCTCCCCATACAAGTAACCATCATATAGAATCTTGTTTCATCAGTCCCTTGCTTCCTTTTTAATATGGTTGTAGTACCTATATATGTATTCTTAAATTGCTGGTTTTTATTTTAATTGTTTTTATTATAAAAAAGTATCATGTTATATGTAAACTTTTGGGATTGTCTTATTATACTTAACTTTTTATTATGTTTCATCCATATTATTGCATGTGACTGTAATCTTTTCATCTGACAGCTATACAATATTTCATTATATGATTGTACCATCAATTGTTATTCATCCACTCTCCTGAAGAGCATTTGGTTTGCTCCCAGATTTTCCCATTATAAACAGAGCTATTAAGAAAAAAAAATTGAATATGTCCCTTATTGAATACTGGAATATGACTCTCTATTTCTCATCCCTCCTCACTCCAACCCATTCTCTATACTCCTTTCATAAGAACATTCCTAAAAAATTACTTATGCTAGAATTGAGGGGAGTTCCACAGAGTTCACAGAGGACCTGCTCAGCAGAGAGGCCATATGGAAAACTGATAGGACTCTGAAACAGGAAAAGAAAAAGTTATAGAAATAGAGAGAAAACAATGGTGACCACAAGCAAAAATAAACTTGCCTCCACCCTGAAAAATGGCATGAAAGTTCAATGATGTGAAACCTGGGCTTGAGAAATTTTAGCAAAGTAAGTTAGCAAGTTAGGGGCCTAATAACCCTATGGTTTACGGAGCTCAAAGAATGGGAGCAGAATGACCTCAGAGATTAGGGAGAAAGAAGCCTGGGGAGAGGCTCATGTAATCAACCTCTGCAAGCTGGGGCCAGTGCACTCAAAACCACCTGCTTATTGACATATGCAGAGGCAATTTTCTCCATTTTTACACCAACCTTGGAATTATCCTTGAGGTATTTTAATCAAATATACTAGTATAGTAAACCTGTTTTGTATTTCATATAATCCCAAGAGATTAGAGGTAAGAAAAAATAAGTATATACCAATTGGCAACATTCCATGAATCTTATTGCAGAGAAAAAGTTATGTAAGTAATTACTGCCTTGGTGGTGGCAAATGTAGATCTGAGATAATCATTTATCCTGCAGTTATTTTTCATCATTGTCATTTCCTCAGACTTAAATTCTACTCTTATGCATAAACCTCAACACCCTCGTGAAATGGGTAACGCTCTTCTTTGAGGGCTTATCTTCTACCATATCCTCACAAGGTCCCATCACCCTCAAGGGCCCTCCATTATAATATAATTTTATTTACTTGGCCTTTCATTAGCCCTTCTGCCTCTCCCTTCTCCCCTCCTCTAACTCTCCATCCCCAGCCAGACAAAGCAGACAATCACAAGACAAATATACTTCTAGTTTGACTCCTGTCACATTCAGCTTTCTTCCCATCCATTAGATTTTGAGTTCCTTTAAGAGGAGAGACCCAATAAATGGCCTCTAGTGGGCACTCTATAAAAGTAAGTATGATAGCCTGTTGGGACATGCATCTCCCAACTGCTGAGAATGGTGGAGGCCAATGGCTTACACCTAAAAACATCTCCGAAAATTTGTCCTTTGTTGACAAGAACCAACTTGCCAGAAAGCACCTGAGAATAGGTAATGTCAGTCTTTTGTGGGGTCAACCAGTGACTTAGCTGGGATACAAAGGTCTGGCCCCTTCCCTCTCTGAAGCAAATTCTCCCATGGATGAGTTAGGCTAAGATGAGATTTTTCTTGAAATCATATCCATATTCTACTCTTTCTTCTTTGGTATTCTGCTTCCTTCATTCCCGTACTGCTTTCTTCCAAAGAACATACCCTCTATAAAGTGCATACATTCAAACCCCTACTTCAGGCTCTGCTTCTAGGAAACCCATCCTAAGAATAGTTGGTTTAATTTCATTAAGTTATATTGTATTGAACAACTTTTTGAAGGGGAGCCAGTTTTTGCTTAAATCTCTCTTACTCTAAAATCTCTATCTTACCGCTATAGCAAGTGTCTTGAACAGTTGAAAAGCTGTAAGCAAAATTATATTATATATATAATGATATATGTATGCATTCTTTGCCATTTACTACAGTAAGTCATGGGGATTTTTTTTTGTCCCACGAGTCTGTTTCTTTAACTATGAAATAGAGAGAAACTATCTCATAGGGATCTTAGGACACGTAGAAGAGACAATGGGCAAATTATTCACCATATAATAAACAGTATCTAATTTCTAATAGTCAACCCTAAGAAATAGAGTATTTTGACCATCAGTGGTTAGACAGCAATGTCAACTAAAGCATAAAACAGATGAAGTCAAGTCTCTTATGTTTGACAGGGTATCCACTCAAAGTATGGAAAAGTTGAATGAGACCAAACTTTTATCAATTAGAGCCCCTAGGGGTAAATTGTGCTTGTACCAACTTATAGAAATATGTGAGTTTTGAATTTTTACTCATACATCTATAGAGGACGGGCTTATTGTGATTAATAATGTGCTTACTATTGGGCTCATATACTCATAATCAAGATGACATATTAATTCAAGTTATTTAAATCTGGAAAGGGCAGAAGCTCAAAAGGCCTCTTGTGCTCAGATCTTTTGTATTAGAGACATTTTTCCCAGTCAGTTTTGGTGAAGTCTGGATAAGGTGACTCTTTGCTTTGTTCTTAATTGGGCTATTTTCCTTTCTTTCAAGCAGCCTACCATTCCCAAATATTGCAGACTGCAGG
The DNA here is from genome assembly GCA_004026745.1 of Myrmecophaga tridactyla. Lineage (NCBI taxonomy): Eukaryota > Metazoa > Chordata > Mammalia > Pilosa > Myrmecophagidae > Myrmecophaga > Myrmecophaga tridactyla. The sequence continues at coordinate 36,228 of PVIY010017815.1, forward strand.
AAACTGGATTTTATTTTGAGTACATTGCAAAGCTATTTCCTTTTATCAAAACAAGGAGGCAAGTTGTAAAGTGGAAAAAGCATAGAGGGCTGAGCTCTTGCTTCATCATCTGTAAAATAGAAGTTTCTGAAGCTTATCTCTCACAAAATTCTGTCATTTTAAAATGAGAGTTTTCCTAATGCCTAAAAGGGAAAAATAAAAGTTCATTGCCTGATTAAATTTATCTAAAACAAAACACCTTGTCTAAACTTAGGTCTTTTTCTACTTTCTGGACCCCAGCACAAGAAAAAAATGTGCTGATAAGAGGGCTAGGGCAGGGGTGGGGGCAGGATAGCAAAGGAAAGCAACACAAGAAGGAAATGGTTCAAAGAAAGACATTCACACTTTCCCAGTGTTTGCATTTTCTTAAATCAGCAGCAATAAAGCTCAGGTATCAGAAAGCAGGAATAATTTCTGTGCCTTGAAAGAAATGTAAGCTATTTCCAATGACTGGGAATTAATGTTTTTTAAGCTACCGTAGTTTAAATTCTTGTCATTTTAGAGAGTAGAACAGCCATAGGAAGTGGACCACACATTATGGACCTAGAAAAGGAGAATATAGATTCAAACCCTGCCAAGTTATAGAAAATCTTGCCTAGAAAAGGTCAATTTGATTTCGAGGGGATTTACTCAATTTTTTTTTAAAGCTCCATTTTACCTTGCATGGCTCAATGGAGAACAAATAAAAGCAATATATTTGGTTTTATTTTCCCAGGATGTGAAATGCTTCACAAACAAAGCATCCAATGGATTTAATCAGGCCTTTGAACAATTGCCTATTTTGAAACCATGCATCTCAAATATAAATTGGTAAAAATATTTTGATACACCTTTGATAGTTATATTCTAAATTATTACCATGTACCACCCTAGACTTTGGCAAAATCCAAAGGTAATTACAATTTTAAAAGACTTCAATTTCTATATTTATGAAGTGTGTTTTGTCTGTTATCTTGTTTGGTACTTGTGTCAAGTATGTTACTAATTTGCATAAATTTCAGATGAGAATGTGTGAGACTCACATAAAGTAGGAAAAGTAAATAAAAAGAAAAAGAAGAAAATGTAAAATAAAGTGTATATTGGATATATTTGACTAGATGGAGGAATATCTTTGTATAAACAGATAAGGAGGATACTTTAAAAATTGAAATATGTAAACTAAGACATGAACGCAAGAGTCATCAGTTGAAACCTAATTTTTTTTTGCTTCTAATTATTTCTTATTCTTGGACTTCTTTCTCAAGAAATATTCACTTGTGAGCAATTAAATGTTGCCTCTTTTCTACTTTGATCTGCAAAATTAACCCCCTAGAATTAACAATGACATAAAGATTTGATCAGTTGTATTATTTTTGCCTCAAATTGGATATTAAATACAAATATTTCTTAATGTGTCAATCATAAAAGCTCCAATTTGGAAGACATTTGAGACATCATCTCCTTCCACACTGTGACATTAGTGAGTTCCCTATAATTAGAAATATTCAAGCACTTTCCCCAGGTCCTCAAAGCAAGATGTTAATGAAAGGATCCAACTAAATAACTTCTTAGTAGTCATTTTCCTACATGACCTTTAGAGTCCCTTACAAACTCGAGAGAAGATGATTTTAGAGCCCTCTTTCCTTTGCATGCATTTTCCTACAGTGGACAAGCCTCAGCAGTGGATGAGCTCTAGCTTGTTTTTCCAGTGACAGGGCATCCCTAGTTCAGGAGAAAGCTGGAGTTATCTAATTCCAAATAACAATTTCATAACAAATAAAGGTTTTTCCTGACATTGAGCCTTTCCCCTCCTTCTGGCCCCTGTTTCTCTGTCCTCTTTTCAAAATTCTCTGAAGGAAAATCTGCTCTCACTGCCTCCCAGCACTACTCTTTCTTCAGTCTGCAGTCTGCTTTCTTTCCTCCAGTCTGATAAAAGTAGGAACCATTATAAGCATGTGTATGTATGCCTTGTTTTTTAAAAATGAAAAGTTAATGGAAAATTTAAAATGAAAGCTATATATATTTTAAAATATGAAGATCACCCTTTGCAAAAACTAAAAGATACATTAATTACCATTATTGTCTATAATGTGGGGAAACAGATGCACATCTCCTGCTAGTGAGAATATCCATTGATGCAACACTATGCGGGGTAATTGAGCAACAGCAAAGCGAATTATAACTGCACCAACTCTTTGACTCAGCAATCTTATTTCCAGGAATTTATTGTGGAACTATACCAGAGAAAATATACATTCAAGAATGTCCTTGAGGCATTGGCTGTTGTAATAAACATAACAAAAATCATAAAAATATGAATATAAACAATGACAACATTTAGGAAAGAACCTAAATATCCATCAATAGGGGACTGAACAAATTAGATAGGGAAACTCTATATAGCCACATATATGCAGTCCTTAAAAATAATGCAGGAGATCTGTATCCACTAACAGAAAACACATCTACAAGTTTTATTTCTTGAGTAAAAATAGACAATGACTATAATACTGTATATAATTCCCATTTGTTTGGAAAAATATTATAGAAAGGCATATATATATTTGTGCATGTATTTAAATAGAATATTTCAATAAAGACTAGAGACCATGTTTGGTGGTAATCCTTATAAAACAGAACTGAGATAGGGTTATTAGAGGGTGGTCTGGGTTAAGAGATCTTAATTTTATATCCCTTGGTGCTGTTTGTATTATTATGTTATCTTCTATAATCATAACAATTAGAAAGTCTTTTATTTTAAAGTTTTTGTCCACACATAATTTGCAATTTACCCTGTTTATCTGACATTGCATATTTCTCTACTTGAGAAAGAGTCATGTAATCTTCAGACCTGAAAATTCTAGAGACCTTTTTCCTTTTACATGACATTCATTAAAGTGTTGCACAAAAGTTATATCAGCACTGATTCCTGAGAACCTCACTGTTTACCTTTCCAACAAAAAAAAAGTGTCCATTTATCACTATACTTTATTTCCCATGTCTAGACCAATTTCCTGTTCAAGACAAAACATTTTTACAGTTCCACAGTGATTCAATGATACAATTTTTTCCCAGTAGCTTTTTTATTTTCTTGTATGGTATATGGCAGGGATCACATTTTATTCTTTTTTCCATGTGAGTATTCCATTATTGCAGCACCACTTGTTGAATTTTTGTTTGTTTTTTCTTTCTTTTGTTTGCATGCTTGTTTGTTTTGAGGAAGTGCATGGACTGGGAATTGAACCCTAGTCTCCTGCATGGCAGGTGAGAATTCTACCACTGAACCACCCTTGCACCCCTCTCCCAGTAGCTTTAGCTGCAGAATTTTGCTAAAAGCTTTTGAAAGTGAAATGAGGTTGCATATTCAGTTCGTTCTTTACCAAAATTCATATATGCATTTCCTTTCAAAAGAATACATGAAATAATGTGGTCAGGTATAATTCCTCTTACTGAAATGGCATTGCTTTCTCCACTGTGATTTAAATGGCCAGCAATCCCACCTCTTTTTTAATTTTCAATAAATTTGGCCACTTTCTTGAAAGTGAGATAGAGTATTGTATATTTTCATGGTCCCATTTAGACCTCTTCTCATAGATGGATCCTAAAATGAAAATCAGCAATTCCTTAAAATGTTAACATTTGCAACTTTAGTTTTCTCATTCCAACTCTGAAATTTGAACAACAAGCCTTCAAAATTAGCGATATTTACTATCTATTTCTGATTAATTTCTTCTGGCTTGCCCAATATAAGTAGCCTATGGAAGAATAAGAGAGCTAGACATTAATAACTGCAATATATATTTACTGAGAATAAAATATCTGCCAGATTTTTTTCTTTAATTTGCATATGGGCAGGAGGCACCAGGGATCAAACTCCAGACCTCCAGCACGGCAGGTCAGAGCTCTGCCTGCTGAGCCACGGCAGCCACCCAAATGATGTGTTCTTATTCTTAGTCTGAGTTCCTATGCATGTGAGCCCATTGTAAATAGGATCTTTTGAAGGTGTTATTTTTAGTTAAGGTATGGCCCAATTGAATTTACATGGGCTTCAATCCCTATTACTGGAGACCTTAGAAAGAGGAGTGAAAGGGGCCTCATATGAAGAAGCTGGAAGTCAACAGTAACTGGAAAAGTAGATGCTAGGAGAAAGCAAGAGATCTTCATGTGATAGGAGACAGAGGTATAAGCCAAAGAACCCCAAGAATTGTGGCAGGTCAGCACCAGAATGCTGCAGAACTCAGGGTGAAAGCATCATCTTGCCAACTGCTTAATTTATGTGATATTTGACACAGCAGATCAGCAGACTAAGACAGTCCCTTTCATTATTCAGCTCATAGTCCAGTGGGCAAGACAGACATTGTCAATCACATAATCACACGAATCTACAACTACTAACATAGATACATGCTTCTAAAGGAAAAAGAAATACAAGGAAATATGACTGAATATAATTAATCTGGGGTTGTGGCTGGTGCTGTGTCAGTAAGTGTGAACCAGGCTCAGACAAAGGCTGAACCATCAATAGATGAATAGACTCTGCTTTTTTAAGAACCCAAATATGCTAGTCTACTTTTTTCTGGACATCTGCATAGGAGCTGGGCCTGTTCATTTGACTGTTCTTTCTTTTTTCAAAGTCTACTATGCTTTTGATAAGGGTTTATTCCTCTAACTATATACACCTTTCTCCGTAACTCTCTTTCTTTGGCTTTATGTAAGACCAGATGCTCCATGCCTCTGACCTGAGTGTGAGAATAAATCCCTTATGGGTTTAGTTTGGTTTCCACATTTCACCCTAGAGTCATTTATAATAATAGCTCAGCAGAAAAACACAGGCTTCTTGACCTAATAGGAATATCTTTATCCTAATATTTGACTTACTATTGCTAGTTTGTCCCTTATGAAACTAATCTGGGATAGGAATCATCTCCTAAAATGTTTCATAGTCAACTCTCAAGCCAAGAATATATTCGTATATCTTCAGGTAGTTTTTTTAAAGCAATAATCCCTAAACTAATGTTTGATCCCTGTGAATAGATTACTAAAATGCTGCCTCCATGTATAGTAGGAAATGATATATAGTAATTGTTTTAAACATATCTTCTTATATGAGATGTTTTTACAGTTACATTAAAGTAAAACTATTTTCCACACTTAAGTTTTCACATAAAATTCTCACAAACCTGTAGTTCACATGTGTTATTCCTAAATAGTCTAGATTAATCTGATAAAATGTAACAGTAATGAACTCACAAGAGGAAAAAAAAAAGAACTTCCTTTGCCCTGGAGGTGCCGAGATGGATATTATAGTAAATAATATTTATGCAAAAATCCTCCTTCTGAAATGTTATTCCTTTTCCTTCATCATAGTCACCCCAATCAACAACTTCTTTTGTTCTTTCTTGGCATATACATTTTGAGTTTCCCTTCTTTTTAATCTTTCAGTATTAAACATGAGCTTCTTGACCTAATAGGAATATCTTTATCCTAATATTTGACTTACTATTACTAATTTGTCCCTTATGAAACTAATCTGGGATAGGAATCATCTCCTAAAATGTTTTGTAGTCAAGTCTCAAGCAAAGAATGTATTTGCATATCTTCAGGTAGTTCAGAAAAAAATCTCTAAGCTAATGTTTGATCCCTATGCATAGATTATTAAAATGCTGCCTCCTATTATAGTGGTAGTAATTGTTTAAACATATATCTTCACTTAGTACTATGGCCTCAGGCTTAGATTACATAGCCTCCCTTAACTACTCTCCTGTGTTGCTTCTCTTCCTTTTCCAATCATCTGCACAAGGCCCCTCGATTATTCTTCCAAACACCATGCTCTCCTGAGTGACTCATTATTATTTCCATGACAAATCACGAATGCATTAGCTGGCTGTTTGAGGCCCTCTACATTCTTCCTCCCACTTATCTTTCATTGTTCCTCAAGATTGCTAAGTACCCAACAACAAGTTTAACACCTACTAAGCTCTTAATATATGTGTGTGAATGAATGCTTTTTCTTATATAATCTTTTCATTCTTCTAGGGACATCTTTACATTTCTTCCATATATCCAAATTCTAACCTTCTTTCAGACTCAGATTTGTAAAATCCACAGTGATCTCTCCACAGAGACATAACCTTTCCGTGAACTCTATGAGCTTTCCCTTTTAATTTCTTTCCCAATTTACCAATGTGGCCTTGGTCCCATCACACTCATCTCTTATGCTGCCACTTCATGAAGGCTGATTATGGTGGTTTGGAACTGTATGTACCTCAGAGAAACATTATTTTAAATCTAATACATTCCTGTGAGTATGGATCCATTTTAAGTAGGATCTTCTGATGAAGCTACTTCAGTTAAGGTGTGACCCACCTCATTCAAGATGGGACTTAATTCTATTACTGGAGTCCTTTGTAAATCGAATGACTGTGTATATAGAGAAAAGCCAAGCAAGAGTTTGAAAGCAATGAAACCTGAAAGAGAGGGGAGAGAACAGCAGATGCCACCATGTGCCTTGCCATGTGGCAGAGAGCCAAGGATCACTGGCAGCTGGTCTTCAGGGAGAAAGCATTATTTTGATGATGCTTTGATTTGGATATTTTCCCAGTCTGAAAACTATAAATGAATAATTCCAGTTGTTTAAGATGAACCCATTTCATGGTATTGCTTTGAGCAGCCCATGAAACTAAAACATTGTATCCTAAATTCAACTGTTCAACAATCCTTACTTGATAATCAATTAGGTTTTACAGCTTTAAGATCACAAAAATGAGTGGACACACTGAATGTTCTAAAGAGTTCATAGTTGAGGGAAGGGACATCCATCTAATCCAATAGTGTGAGCTCAATTGTGGAAGTCTACACAGGATGCAGAGAGTTCAGAGAATGGAATCATAAATTCTCCTCGGTTTTGAAGGTCGGTAGAGGTGAGCCTGAGAGTCAGGGAATATTTCAGAGGAGATGATGTTTGAATTGGGATTTGAAAGAAAAGAGGAATTTTCCAGGCGGACAATGGGATAAAAGGAGATGAAGGTAGAGGGAACATGATGTTCAAAGTTGCAGAATTTAGTAAGAACATGGAAATCTCAAGTTATTCAGTGTGGATGGAGTTTAGGAAACAAGGGATGGCATGACAAAAGATACAACTACAGAGACAGGTTAGGGTCCCATAAGAAAGGGCTTGATTACCATGCCAAAGAATTCAGGTTTCAAATTTTATGATTATGGACAGATATCCAATGGTTCTAAGTAGGCGAGTGACAAAATTAGCTTTGTATTTAGAGGGGATTGCGATCAGAGGAAGCTATACCAATTGGAAGGTCCTGACAGTAATCCAGAAAAGAATCAAAGAGGTCCAAAACTAAACGGAGCTGAAGAGGAGAAGAGAAATTAACTGAATGGGTCTAATTTGAAAGTAGAAATAAAAGAATGTGGAGTTGGTTATATGTAAAATAGTCATAGAGAGGATTGATACGATGAATCCTAGCTTTCTAGTTTGGCTGGTGACAGCAGAAAAAGGACCCTAAATTCATCACTGAACAAGTTGAGTTTGAGTAATCTGTGTTCACTCTTGATGTGCTCATGCTGATCCCCCAAACAGCTTATTTTTAAAGCCATGGGTGGAGGTGGGCTTAGTAATGATGACAAAGAGTAGAATCAAATGAGTCTACATAATCCCCTCACTCATTTGTTCTAATTCCAACATTCAACCATTTTGGATGATAGGTTTTTAAACTGCCAAAGTAAACATCTAATACAAAGAGAAAGAATAGTTTCGCTTTTTCATAATCCTGAACATGCTTCTTTCTCACTCCTAAATGGAAGCTTTTCCCATCAGCTCTCCTGTTCAAGGTAGAATGGGATACTGGTACTTGTTGAATGTTAAAACTTTATAGAAATTTTCTTTTAATTCCTACAATAAACTGCCATAAGTTGATATCATGACCCTAATTTTATAGCTGAGAAACCCAAAGCCCGAAGAAGTTAATATTGTTTTTCAAGGACCCCTACTGTTTAGTGGTAGAGGCTGGGTAGAAATCTGCCTCTGTCTGGGTCTAAAGTCTGTGCTTCTTCCATTATAGAAGGTTGACTATTCTGGGAAAATCTTGGCTCCAGAAGTCAGGCTCAGGAAAATAGTTATAAGAAAACTGAAGGATCTTTCTGTGCCTTAAGCTCTCATATTTTAAAAAGCATTCCTCTATAAAAGTATTTCTGCCAAGTGTTCAAACTCAGTTTCAAAAATGATCACTCCTCTTATTCCATTGAATAACTTTTTCTATTAATTTACTAAAGCTAAATTAAAATCTATCCAATCAAATAATAAATAATAAAACAGAAGAATGAATCAATTATGAAAAATTCCTTCCAAATGTATATGGAGTCTTACATACACAAATAGGGAGGCACTCTGCACATGCTTCTTTAATTAGACAGTCAACCGCCAGTACGACTTCCAAAGCTCCTCAGCTCTGTAGATTTTCTCCATCCTGATAGAGGCAGGGTGACTAAAGAGGCCAGATTTTTCTTGGAATCTTCATCTTAAGAAATCAAAATGACATTTAAATCAAGATCAAAGACTACTTAACTGTCTTATTATATGTCTTAATCAGCATTCTCTATTCTCTGTTATGTGTCTATTAATCAGCATATCCTACAGGATAAGGATACTTATCCTATCTAGCAAAGCACAGCAGTACCTTGCCCTTATTCCCAGGAAACTTCAAAGCAGTCTTCACAGGACCATGAGAAGATTGTGAATGGTAAAAGAGCTGCTAGGAAAGAATTCTGCATTCCCTTAATAGCTCAAACCACACTATACAACATATGTCAAAATTTTAAAGAGAGCAGAAGCTCCTAATGTTTTGTGCAATATATACAGTTCCTGAGCTTTGATGTTTCTGTTTTTGCCCCTTTATTTATATAAAACTGCCTGGTTTTTAAAAGAAAAGACTTTTATATCTCATTACCAACTTGTCAAACATTATTTTAACTTAAAGAGTAGCTGATGCTTTACAGTAAACCTTCAAAAGCTTCCTGTTTAAAACCAATTCTGCCTTTATGTTATATTTATTTAATATGGCTACTTTTTTTTACTATCATCACAGGAAACATGTCCCTGAAGGAAATCTTATACGTAGGTTTATTTTTTTTTCACATTGGAAATAATCTAGCCACATAAGAGTCCCAGCCATCACTATTTGCCCTAACACTCAGTGTCCTGTGTAAAAATGAAAATTTGGAGGCTTTCATGAGTTTATGGAAGCCAAAGTTATCTCCATGCCTCAATTAGTCCCTTAACACCATTTTCCTCACTGTCTGCTTTCACAAATTTGAAAGAAATGACCTAATTTAGTTATTCTCTTTAGAATTAAACATTTCTCTCAGGTACCATTTCACATGGCTTGCTAATAATTACCCTCCCACCTACCACCAACTTTTGTTTTTGTTTTCTGTTTATTGTTTCGGCAAGCATTAGCTTTATTTCCCTTCCTTCCCTATCACACCCCATCTCCAGCCCCCGTTCAGATTTGTCCACCTCCAGAGCATGGCTGTTTGAAGTGTTTCCCAACAATCTAACAGAGGAGGAGGTAACAATGCACAGAAATGCTGTGTGACTTACTGAGGTTGAAGGATCTGGACATCAGAGGGAAGGAAGTGGGGGATCTGCATAAAAGAGGATTTCTTCGTGATTGAACTGAATGGAATTGCTTTGGAGGAAGTGATGCATTTTCCTATTCATGGGTGGTAAGGTTAAACTGAAAGACAGAAGGGAGCAGGAGATACTATAATTGGACTCCATTACAAGCACTTTAAACCCACTTCATTATCATCAATGGCACTTTTTCCATTTATATCCTGCAATTGTTAGTCATTGTTTCTGATAATACCTTGGTATTAGGCTTTTATTTGTTTATTTATTTATTTTGCCATTTTGAAAATTATTTTAACTGATAAGCAAGCTGAACTCATACTTTTCAAAGTCAAAGTCTTATAAGATACCTTAAAGATTCCCAGTAACATTCACTGAGGTGATGATAAATGAGAGTACTTTTTAAACAACTCTAAGAATATACTTGGAATAAAAGTGCATTGATTTTTATGAGAAACTATAGGCTAACCCATTTCCTTTAAAATTTTAGTTTTACAATTCTGAATAGTAAATTCAAAAAGAGGATTTTTTTTAAATAAGCAGTGCCTGTATTTGAGTGATTTTTCCTAAAAGACTCAAATTCCCTGTTTTTAAAACCACAGTATAATTGCCTCCTACATTTGCTCTTTCCAACTTTGTCAACACACACTTATACAAAAAGAGAAATTCCAATGAAAACAGGGTCTCAAAAACTAGCATCCAAGCCTATCCCTGTACCAGACCTGAATGCACTCATGTCTACTCCCAGCATCCGAGAACAACTTTCCAAATAATTCCTGAATATTGTTTAACATTTAAATTTAGAAATTGTATTTTGAATCCATGTCTTTGATGTTGAAGTATTTGTCAGATAAATACCATAGTGAAAAGAACACAGATCTAAAAATCAGAAAACCTGGCTTCCCGGCTTGATTCTGTCATGACTTTGATCTTACTTGTAGGTTTCTCCTACGTAAAATGAAGGGATTAGATTAAATTTCTGAGATACCATTAATAGAGGTGCCACATTCCAAAAATAAATCCATGAAGTAAATGACCAATCTTGGACAAGAAAGGAGAGCCAGATATATTTGTATGCTTTTGAAAAGTTCTGAATTTAGGCATTGAGTTATTCATTCATTCTCTAGTTCATTCATTCATTCTTGAGTCATTTTGGTTTTGAGCACCAACCTCTTTAGATTCTGAGTTATAAATATTAACATCCCCCAAGGAACTCACAATCTGATTATTCAGCATTCTCTTATTTTTCTTCTTCTAGTAACCTACTTTTCCTTGGGTATACACCATATATTTGTAAAGTGATGTTTTATCTATTATTACCTGTTAAGAGATGTCTTGATAAATTACGCCCCGACTCACTGGTCAAACAGACTTGAATTTCTAATTATTTGAGAAACTTAATTATATCCTGAAAATTTTCATTGTGGCTGGGAGAATGAATGGATATATTAGTAATTTTTTTAAATATCAGTCAATTTTCTATTTTCTTTTTCTCTCTCAAACATCCAAACACACAAATACATATAAACAGAGAGTATTTAATGGATTTCCAAGGGTCCTTTTTCCAGAGTCCCTTTCCTCTCATCTCCTTTTTAATATCCATCTTAGTATTTTTAAATCTAAATCAATGTATTCAGGGAATTGGAAGTTGATTTATTTTTGCTTCCTTTCTTATAAACATGCCCAATTAATTAATTTCATGATTATTAAGCATCATTTGCTCTGACATAGGTGACTTAACCTACATTATTCTTGCAATTTTCTGTTGGGTTTTCTTTCACAGGAAATTGCTTAGGATATACTTCACGTGCTGTAAATCAATGACATTCTAAGAAATGTGGGTCTTTCTAGCTATTTTATAATTATTGTGATTCAATTTAAACCTTATTAACTTGAACACCCTTTCATTTTCATTTATTTCTCTTCATCTAACTCTAGGTAAATTTCTAGGAAATACAAAAATACTTGCTTCTTTTATTTTCAAAAAAAAATAATGGTACAAAATAGAGTATGCCATAAAATCCATAGACAAGAACTCACTGACAATGGGAAGAAAGCATTGAATTATTTAAATAGTCTGTAAGACTATGAAGTAAAAAGCTTTAGGCATGGCTTGGAGGTTCTTTTATGTAAGAAGGGAAATTTTTATTAAGAATGTAAAATGAGAAGTTAATTTTGATGAAAATAATCACAAGTTGACAGAATATCAGATTTTAAGGATGATTAGAGGAAAGCAAAAATGGTTAAAAATAAAAAGGAAATTAATGTCAAACATGATTTCAACAGCTTTGGAGAATAACAGGAAAGATGTACAAGGTAATCCTCTGAGTGAACAAACTATCAGTAAATTTATAGAACTATACATGAAAATCAGAAGGTCTAATAGCCCTAAGATAACATGCCAACTTCTCCATAGAGCCTAGCTGCTATGCTGCTGTGTTGCTGGTGGTGGTATGTCTAATACAACAAAGAAGAATTCCTGACATAATCAAAGCATAACTTTATTTTTGTACTCCATTTTCCTTTTAAAATATATTCAGTGGTGGTAATCTCCTCCTGACCCTGAAAAAAAATGGATAAATCACATCCCTTAATAATCATGTTCAGATGATGACATTCTCAAGGTTATGTTAAGTT